>VFIW01000094.1:0-161210 GCA_006386115.1 Globisporangium splendens
GGAAGACGCAGCCCGTGCCGCGAATCGATGAGTTTCCCCAGGAACACGGTGCGATCGACGCGCCAAAGACCGTCGCGGATGTACGTGCTGAGCCGTACGCCATGCCTGCGGGCTTTGAATGGAGCGATATCGACTTTACGAAGCCAGAGGAGGCCCAGGAGGTGTACGACCTGCTGACCCAGAACTATGTTGAAGACGACGACAACATGTTCCGCTTTGACTACTCGGTTGACTTCTTGAAGTGGGCGTTGACGCCACCAGGGTACCACAAGGAGTGGCATATCGCTGTGCGCAACCAGAAAACCAACAAGCTCATGGCGTTTATTAGTGCGATCCCGGTCAAGACGACGGTGTACGAGCACACGATGGAGATGGCGGAAGTGAACTTCCTTTGCGTGCACAAGAAGCTGCGCACGAAGCGACTCGCGCCTGTGCTGATTAAGGAGGTGACGCGCAAGGTGAACTTGAAGAACATCTGGCAAGCCGTGTACACGGCTGGTGTTGTACTGCCGATGCCAGTGGCCGAGTGCCGCTACTTCCACCGCTCGCTGAACCCGAAGAAGCTCATTGACGTCGGCTTCTCGCGCTTGCCGCCACGGCTCACGATGACGCGCACGATCAAGATGTACAAGCTTCCAGAGACCCCTGCGACGCCTGGCTTCCGTCAAATGCAGAAGAAGGATGTCGCCCAGGTCGCGGCGCTGCTGAAAACGTACTTGACCAAGTTTGACCTGGTGCCACACTACGATCAGCACGACGTGGCGCATTGGATGCTCCCACGCGACGGTGTCATCAGTTCCTATGTCGTGGAGAATCCGGAGACCCACAAGGTCACAGACTTTTGCAGTTTCTACCATTTGCCATCGACGATCATCGGTAACCCCAAGTACAAGACGCTGAACGCCGCGTACTCGTTCTTCAACGTCGCGACGTCGGTGAAACTCACGGAACTGATGCAGGATGCGTTGATCATGGCCAAGAAGACGGACTTTGACGTGTTCAACGCGCTCAGTTTGATGGACAACGCCGAGTTCCTGCAAGAACTGAAGTTTGCCGCCGGCGATGGTGATCTCATGTATTACCTCTACAACTGGCGCTGCCCGCGAATGCAGGGTGACCGAGTCGGCATCGTGTTGTGTTAAGGAGACGCAATGCAATAGAAGGCTAGAAAGACACTAGCTCGGCTCCAATTGGAATGGCACGGTGAGAGCAGTGAGCAGGACGCAAAGGAGAGAAGAAGTGGACAGTTTGGTGGTCGTATCGTGTCGCGTGCCGTGAGGGAAAAGAAAGCAAATGAGAGTGGTATGTGGAGGCAGCTGGTCGCAAAAATTGAAAAAAGTTAAATGCAGGCAGTCGTTAGGCGTACACACTGTGAGGCAACGAACGCTCAGCGAAATGCACTGACCAAACACGAAAGCAAATAAAAACGCAAAGCAAAAGAATCGATACACTCGGGATCAATTTGAAAAACGAATGGTTGGCATTGCGTCTCTTTTCAACCGAGTGACGTCGCTCTCTGAAGGCTTCTCATTCGCTCCAAGATGTGCATCACCCTCCTCTGACAACCCCAAAATGGAGCTTGGTGGCGGTCTGTGAGCTGTGAAATCAGAGTGCGTAGCGCTTGTACGATGACCAAGAGACAGAGCGCGCAGCGAAAAACTCTGGTGGATAGAGTCTTTTTTCCTGTAATAACATCTCAACAGAAAAAGTTCAGTGTCGCTGCTTTTGCCACGTCGCATTTGATGTCGACTCGTCTCTATCCACCAATCAGATTGCGCCGGTGGGCACCCAAGCAGAAAAATCGATTCGGTTGGTGCTGGCCACAAGATTCAAAATCTAGAGCCAAAAAGGAGGCAAATGCACATGCCGACACTTTTCCAACAAGGCACGCATCCAGCTGTCGTGCGAACAAACGTTCGTATGATTTACCAGACAGGAGTGCGATGCACTTTGTCGCATACGTGACTGTGTTCCGAGCAGCGAGCGCCTTCTGCGATGCAATTCGACTATCAATGCCAGTTGTTTTCTCTCTCTCTCTCTAAACGACAGTGAAAGAAGGGTGCTGGACCGTTCAATAAAATACGTCAAGTTCACTCGCATTTCTGAAGTTTAGTTCAGGTTCGTCCGTTCGGAGCCCAACCCATCCCCGGCAATCACTCTTGCTGGTCAAAACGTTTCGTTCGGAACCACAGCGAGCGGTTAGCTTAGATACGCAGGTGGGTGGGGGCGTGTGACGCACCGCCAATCCCTTGGATCGTGTTCGCACAAACCATCGAGACAACAACTGACGCGGCACCTGGAGGTGCCAAATCGCTGCTTTCTGCCCCGCAGGCTCTACAATCCTAAACTCGACTTGCATGCTTGTGATGGTGTGACCACAGACAGATCCTTGCGCTCAGTCACTCACCGCCACTCATGGCACCACGCGTTTCCGCAAAATAATCTATTGGCGCACAAGGCATCGATGCGCTGCTCCATTGGCCTCGCTCGGATCCTTCCTGTTGTCCCTCAGATCATGGCAGAGAATGGAGTGGTTTGCGCTCACCCACCAAAACTCCGTTGTCAGAGCCAGGGACGGACCAAGGAATCTTGAGTCGCGCCTTCTTAGCAACTGGGCACGCGACAGAAAACGTAGACAAGCCCATTTGCCTGCTTCGTCAGCAAAAAATGGCAGCGCCACAAAAAAGTGTATATAGCAGCGAAATCGATGACGCGCACCAAACAGCCAATCAGTGTACATTTTTGATTTTGATGAACACATGATTGGCTGGATAGAATCAGACGCATTTTGATTGGTGTGACGATGAGCGCGTCGATGTCCCATTCAGCCAATCCGCGCGCAGTGACGCGTCGCCTTCGTCGCTGCTGAGAACGAATGCTGCTTGGAGCGGCGTCACACATCAACTGTCTCATGCGCTTGTTAGACCGCGTATCCGTTCGCATGCATGCAGCGCGCATTGTCGGGTAATGCGGATACAGCCGGTCGCGCCCGACGGAACTGGACCACACGCCTGTCTATCGGCTCTGCCTATGCTTTGGTTTCGGGTTTCGAGGCTGCACCACAGGCTCATTCCCAAACATTCCAACTCATACCCAAAGCAGCAGCAAAGCAACGCATTTACGCGACGCGGCGCAGCTTCATTTACTATCTTTTTGTTGCCATTCGGCAGTTGGAATTCAACACACACACCAGCCAAGATGAACATGAACTTGACGCCATTCCTCTCACCGCCTCGTCGTGCGTGCCCGCCAGCAGGCGACCGTCGCCGCAGCTCCGGCGCCATGCCAATCAAAAACCTCTCCATGAAGACGCTCAGTGAGTGCCCTCGTCAGGGTCTGCCGCTCGATGTGCATGTGACTTTGGGCTCGATCGTGGACGACCACGCGGTCTACGACTGCAAGATGACCAGCGTCGTGACCAAGAAGTCCTGGACCGTGTCGTACCGCTACTCGGAGTTCCGTGCCTTCAAGACCACTGTGGAGGAAGTGTTGACGTGCAACTCCATCAAGTGCAGCGGCTCGTGCCAAGCCATCCGAGACTACCTCAACGCGTGCTTCCCGAAGAAGCGCATGCTGTTCTCGACCTCACCGCGTGCAGTCCAGGAACGCCAAGAAAAGCTCGAGAACGTGCTGCTCCACCTCTTGCGCTGCGTGCTCTTGCCCGGCAGCGCCATGAAATGCGTCGACGCGCGCCACAACCTGCCAACACACCTCTTTGAGTTCCTCGGCGTCCAGGACGAGCAAGACCGTCGCTCGCTGCTCCAGATCTATGTGGACAACTACCAGACCTCCTTTTCCAGCACCTCGACCCGAGTCTCGGAGGAGCACTGTGGTTCTTCGGACTGCTCCCAGTGTGTCATCTGCCTTGAAGACGTCGACATGAACAACACTAGCAGCGGCTGCCACTGCGACGACGACTCGGAAACCGAGTGCAGCAGCACGAGCAGCAACTCCCAGGACGCCGTGGCCGTACTCCCATGCAACCACGTCTTCCACCGAGAGTGCGTGTTCGAGTGGCTCCTGTTCCAGTTCCACTGCCCATTGTGCCGCACGCGCGTGTGCCCGCCGGCGGTGACCAACTACTGCCGCGCCAAGAACAGAGTGCAGTGGTGGCTCAACGAGTTCGAGGAGGACCCACTCCAAACCAACTAATTATCTTATAAGACGACAAAGCAACAGTAGTGAGTCGCACCATATCTTTAATATCAGTATCTATTCTTTTTTCTTGCCATTTATCACTTACTTTTTATTCGAGTCTTCCAATATTGATGCCTGAAAGTGTGCGGGATGTCTTCCACAAAACGTGTGGTGGTGGTTAATCCATTGCTCCATAACCTCGAATGCTAACTTACTATTACTGCTGGCGATCCCATGGAAGTCATATTGAAAAGCCACTTACTCGATTTGAATCATGCCTCATACTCGTACTCCTCTAGAATCTTCTCGATGGTCGCTGCCAATGTGGCTGCGCTTGGTCGCTTCGCTGGATCGGTATCCCATGCGCGCACGATGAGGTCCTGCATGGCTGGTGGGAATCCGCTCATGGCTTTGACGGGCGGTCGCGTCCCCAACGGCACTTGTTCGTACACTTGGTCTCGCGAGAGATTTCCGAATGGTTTCTCGCGCGACTGAAGCGACCAGAGCACTAGCGAGAGACTGTAGACGTCGAGCTTTTCGTCTAGCTCGATATGCTCGTACTCTTCGGGAGACCGCCACTTGCCCTTGGCGATCGGCGTCTCAAACGTGCACTTCTCATCGGTGGAAACGCCGTCCACGAGTCGTGGGCCAGCGTACTTGATCCGATTGAAATCGTTCAACAACAGCTTGCCTGTTTTGTCGACGAGGAATTGCCGAGTTTGGATATCCGTGTGCGCGAACGGCCCGCCTGCCGCACCATGCAATTGTGCCAGGCCGCGTGCTGCATCCCGGGCCAGCTCCAATGCACGGCGCACAGATATGACTTCGCTCGACTCGTAGAGCAACTCGTCCAGCTTTTGCGGGACATAGTCGACGACCACCGTCGTGTTGCACCACCCAACGAGGGAGACGATGTTCGGCGCATTGCGAACTGGGAAGATCGCCGCGACTTCTTCCACGTGACGTGTGATGATATCCGAGCGATTCATCAGCTTCTCTTTTACGACCTTCACCGCGACTTCTCGGCCTGCATAGTAAGCGGAAACGATGCTTAGCGTTATGGGTTGCGATCTGTAGAGTGACAAACAGAGGTCGTGCAGTCTTACCTTTCCAGTTGGCGCGATACACCTCTCTCCAAAACCCTTGGCCCAGGAACTCTTCGAGCTTCAGTTCGTCAATGTTCTCACAATTGATCTCCAGTTGCTCGGGACGCAGCGCTTGCACTGCAGCGGAGAAATCGCACCCGCTCTGTTCGCCACACATCATTCGCACACGTCAGCACATTTACCGTCACACAGCACCAGCAATCTCTGCCGAGGCGAGCGTATACTCTACACGCACACAGCCTATCCCTAGCACAGACACATACAGAAAACGTCGTCATGTACGTACCTCTCGTTCATACGCTTCCGGATTCAGAAACCACGGTCTCTCCTTCTCATCGTACACGATATGGTCATCATCCTTCGTCTCGGCCACTTCCGCAGCGTCATTCAGCGCAGAAGGGTTCACCGCGTCAGTATCTGCCGGAGAGCGCAGCGAATGCACTTTGTGACCACTTGGCTGCACGATCGCCGAGAGCATCGACAGGTTCCAGCAGAAGAGCAGCACCAGCACAGCCGCGCCAGCGACCTTCAGCACCTCCACGAGCCTCCACTTGCCCATGGTGATCGCGTGCCACCGGTTGCCACGATCGAACCGCGACGTTCGCGCCATTTAACCCACGGAGAGCGGCAAGTAGGAGCCTCGTAGCGTGCGCGGGTATGGCGGCAAGAGCGCTTGCTTTTGCTAATGTGGTTGCTTTCGCTGCGGAAAGCGTCGGTGTCTGATAAACACGAGCATGCTATTGGATAAAACCATCCGTCAAATCTTGATGATAACCAATAAACGCGCGCCACAGCATTACATAATGCTTCTATTGGATGGATTGTATATTTATTAACCAGTCACAAGACGACATCTAGAGTTGCAGTTTTGCGTCAAGAGAAACATCATGTCAGGGGGGGCCACTAATTGGACTAGGAAATGGATTCAATGGCCATTCAAGTAACTAAAGTGTCTGGTGCAGTACATTCGCGATCTCCCCCTCATTGTGCAACTCATTATTACAATCACTCTCATCGCCCCATGTCCCTGAGTCGAGCTTCAAGGACAAACGGCAAGAACGCGACGAAGAAGCAGCGCTTAGTGGCGACCTCTCTCTATTTCTCCCAATTGAAATGCCCATGCCGCTCGGTCTGTCGATGCACCACCGTCTGCACCAGCCGCACCACTACGCGCCCGACTCGCTGGGCATCTCGGCGCTGCTCGCGGAGCGCGAACTGCGCGGCAACGGACGCGCGATCGACATCGCGTGCCAGGATCACGGCAGTTTGGTCACGCGGTTGGCGTGCGACGCCGTGCTCGACGGCCACCACGGATGCGTGAACCACCTGCGCTGGAACCGCCCGGGAAGTCTGCTGGTGTCAGGATCTGACGACCAACATGTGATCGTCTGGGATTACGCGACGAGGAAGCAGCACGAAAACATCGCCACGGGTCACACGGGCAACATCTTTGCCGTGTGCTTTGTGCCTGAGACGAACGACCATATCATCGCTTCAGGTGAGAGTTTGAAGTACCTACGATGCGCTACGCAGTAGTGTTGCTGGCTATTGTGCCGTTCTGAATTTGTGGGTTGCTTGTGTGTGATGCAGTGGCGGCGGACTACGACGTGCGCATCCATTACGCTCCGTTTCGGTCGCCTGACTCTACGAAGCTGTTCCGCGTACACGGCGGTCGTGTGAAAGACATCGGCACGTCATGGGGGGTCCCGAAGGTGTTTTGGAGTGTTGCAGAAGATGGATTGGTGTATCAGTTTGATGTTCGCGCGCTGCCAACCGTGGATGGAAGGGGAGAAACTCATGACTCATCCGGTGTCCTAGTTCGGCTCGGCCGTGATCGACGAGGCAAGACGTTGAGAGGCATGGGGATGGCGACCCACCCACTCGATCCGACCAAGTTTGTTCTCGCGTGTGGCGACCACTATACTCGACTTTACGATCGTCGAATGCTGCGGATCCAAAAGCTCGTTTCACGCCGCGAAGCGAGCCAAGGAGCAACAATCCCGACTGAGATCTTCGCCCCACCTCATCTACACTTGAACACATCCTCGGATCGACAGGCAACGTTCAGGGACGACGAAGCGCATGGAACGAGTATCCAATTCAGTAATGACGGCTCGGAGATCCTCGCGAATTACCACAACGATCACATTTATCTATTTAATGTGAACGGCGGACCTCATCCTGTCAATCAGTACGAAAAGAAAGAGGAGAGTTCCGTGACGACAGCAGAAGTACCCGGATGGCACAATGGGCAACACATGGATGAAAGCAGCATTCCTCTGTTGATGCGATCGGAGGAAGTGAAAGAGGTGCACTCGAAGGGACTCGTGGCGCTGTTTGGCCTCAATTTCACGCGTGCGCTGAAGTTTTTCTTGAAGGCGTGCAATGCAAAGTGCCTGCCAACGCTCTCGGCCCCCTTTCGCAAGGACCTTTACCACAATTGTGCAAAAGCATATCTTGGAAGAGGCTGGAGTGCAGACTATTATCTCGCGGCAGTGTATTGCAAGAAGGCGCTGGAATTGGACGCAGATGACCGCGATGTGGATCTCACGTACATTAAAGCGCTCCATTCTGACAAGAAAAACAAGCATGCGCGCTACTTATCTGCCGCATATCGATCCAAATACCCAGAGTTTGCGTCGGATGTGGACCAATTCGCTGATGATGGTAACGCCGATCGCACAACCTCACCCAGATCCCCTCTGAGTGCAAGCCATTCGTCCGATGACGGTGATGAAGATGATGACGATGAACCAAGACGCAGTGAAGATGAGCACAGTGACGGATCGCGTGCGTTACCTGTGAGCCCTCGCATCGCGGGTCCAGAGAATGATGATGAATTCTGGAAGGCGAGTTTGCTCAATGGGCAGTCCGTAAGCTGCGACGTCGTGCGCCGGTACATTGGCTATTGCAACAGCGAAACAGATATTAAGGAGGCAGCGTTCATGGGCCAGAATGACGCGTACATTGTCGCTGGCAGTGACGACGGAAGAGCTTACATTTGGGAGAAAGCGACGGGGAAGCTAGTGAATGCGATCGTCGCCGATGAGAGTATTGTGAACTGTGTACGCCCGCATCCAATCGATTCGTGCCTCGCGACAAGCGGAATCGAGGATGTCATTCGTCTCTGGAGTCCGACTGGTGACCCCGGCCTTCCGCCAACGGAAGACGAACTCGACGACATGACGAAGGCCAACCAGAGCAAGATGTCCGACAATAATTTCGGCTTTTACTTTCGTAGCGCCACTCCAAACGTGATTCGCGTCGTGTTCCAGTCTGGGTCTCCAGAAGGCATCCGAGAATGCGCTACAAGCTAATTTGGCTACGTAGCCCAAGTGTGAGTTGCTGCTGACAAAAAGCAGTAGCAGTATTTGATGAGTGAGTGCAACTTTGTCGTGCACATGCGTGTGTTGAGGAGCAGATAAACATGCTTCAAAGTTGTGGAAGTGGTTGTAATCCCAGTGCATTGCCTTAAGTATGGCAGACAACAACTGCAGTACATCAGAGAATTTGATGAGCTTCGTGTTGAGGAAAGATCGCAAAGCGCCCATGGACTCAACCAGAGCAATGAATTGGATGACACAAGTTAACAGTAAGCATGACCCGTTAAAATGTAGGTTCAACGCGTTCATGAACATGTACATCGAATGAGGCAAGCGCTGATGATCATGTGGTAGTCCAAGACTGAATTTTAACCCCACTGCTAATCACACAGTGTATGATGCGTCGTGAGCATACAACTGCTCTGTGCTGTTGTAATCTGCAGTGATCAAGTTACTGACGCAATCTTCAGAGTTCACTCAAACAGTTCAGCTTTGATGGCGTTCTCGTCCAGAAAAACAGGTCCCCACTTTTCAATTTGCACACGAGAGCATCCAGAACAATGAGCGCATCCTCGCGGTTGAGCCAAGGTGGCACTGCGCGGCTACGAGCGCATGATGGTCATGGCTGAGAACGATCGTGAGCGGCTCTGCATCATTCGTCCCATCGCACGATGCCGGAGGTATGACGGCGTGCTTCATGCTGTATTTGTGTTTCCCAATACGCAAGATGTTGACATCGGACGGGATGGACCGCACGGTGGATCTGAGTCGTTCAAGATCGGTTGTCGATCATGAAAATCGGTATCGAGAATATCGGACTCCTCGTGTTGGCGTCCAGGTCGCGTTTCACCTGGAGTGCGAGGTCCCAGAACCGCGTTGAGCTCATGAGGACGCCCTTCGAAGCGAAGCTGTCGAGGTCGGACACGTTCAGGTGCGTTGCCTCGAGTATGGCAGAAAGAACAAGAGCAATGCTCATTTGGCGGAATCGGTAGGGGAAATGCTGTTTCTTACCGCTTTTCTACATCCTTAGACTCTGTCTTATCGATGTGTTTTCAAGGCTTACTGGATCCGCTTTCCTCTGGCTGAAGCTCTTTCGCTGCTGTATTGACCGCCTTGCCGCCAGTTCTTTCCTGATCGTATTTCTTCAGGTAAAGCGCGCGATCTTGCTTGATCCGATCGTACTCGTGCAGAACCTTCATCACCTGCTGCATCCTTCTCGTTCGATTGCCATCTTCCTCCGAGGCTACTGGATCGTGTTTGCCAATAGATCCCCGTCGCGCATCGGTTAGTAAATGGCGCACGACGCATTGAGAGCTCTCCTGGTCGTCGCCTTTATCTCCACCGTCGTGCTCGAGAGATTGATGGATGTACGATTCTTGCTGCAGCCGCATCCACGCGCCACAGGAACATGTTTCGATGCTGTTAGTGGTGGTACTCGCGTCCGGCAGTGTCAGAGATTCGGATTCAAGCTTCCGCAGCGCTTCGTGGAAGCCAAATTCGAGCATCTCGAGCTTCTTGTCCATATTTTCCTTCAGGGCTTGCAGCTCTTGCTCATGCCGAAGCACGAGCTCGCGCGTCTCGATCTCTCGCTGCAGCTGGTAATGCGCTTGTAAGCGCTCACGCTCGGCTTGGACAGCGAATTCGATCTCAACGTGCAGTGGTGATGTCGGTGAAGAAGCTGCTCCTGATTTGAGCGTCACGAGTGGTGGAACTCCACTGGAGTTGCTGCGAGAAGCGCCGACGCTGCTGCTGCCTTTGCGTGCAAATGGCCTCAACGTTTTTACCAACGAGAAGCCTGAAGCAGCACTATCGACCTGGGTTCGTGCATAGAGAGCATAGAGCTGCTCCAGTTGAATCGACTGTTCCGCTCGCTTTAGTCTTGAGGCCATCAGCTCGTCTTGCAGCGCCTGGTTCTTCATGGCCAGTGTGCGAAGCATCATCGCGACCTGCTGCTTATCGCCAAAGGACGAGGTCAGAGAATGCGGCATCGTAGTGTCCTGTGCACCCAGTTGGTTCGCTTCGGCATCTTCACCGGTTGTCAGAGATGTCGTCGATGTGGCGTCATCGCTCTTCAGCTTATTGGAGGCAGTGTAGCGTAAGAACCGAAGCAACACAAAAGGCGGTGAGGCACGATCTTCTCCATGTTCCCCCCGACTACAGGATGCACGCAATTGCGCGTGCAACTGCTGCAAACTATGTACTGGTGTCCCATCGACAGAGTACAAGATGTCGCCTCGTTGGATCTGTCCTGTGGCTTCTGCTGGTCCAGTGTCATCACTATGGAGCCGCCGAAACGAAGCGACAATCAACCTGTTGCTGGATACCTTCGCTGATGTCTGCGGTCCCTCACCTACAGCGACTTCAATATTCAAACCGAGTCCGTGGGCATCTGACTGCAACAGCACGTCAATATAGAGAACTTCCATGGCGCTGTCCTCTTGATGAAGCTTTACCGGATCATTAAATCCATGATCACTGCAGTCGTCGTCCACATCAGGTGCGCATTCGTAACGGACTTGATACTTGGCACCTCGTTCCCCAGCGCACACGTCACTTTCCTGGCGATCTTTGGAAGCCGATGTAGGCGTTTCAAGCTGCTTCTCCTCCAGAACAACGCCTTCTTCACTCTCATCATCGCCAGCGTCACATGGATCCAATGACAGAGTCATGATGCCTTTCGCCTCGACTTCGCTCTGCTTCTCTGGCGGCGACAATGACGCACTGGCGACCACAACTCCAGTACGTCGTGGAGACGATCGAGGCTCACCGCTCATCCTCGTTGCACTCGTGCTGGCGGCAATAGCGGAGCGCAAGTACGACGCCATTGAGACCGCGTTGAAGCGTCCAATCGGCTCCATGAACCTTTCTAATATGCGCGGCGTTTCAGAGCACTTTCTCCACACTAAGTACGATCTCGTTTGGATACCTTTCGCCTCATACGAACTTAGTGATGTCGCACACTCACTTTGCCGGATTTCGAGAAGATACCAAGATGCGAACTTTACTCTCTCATGATCCCGTTTGTTGATAACCACAGAGAAAGAGAACGAAGAGCATGGCTGCGCTGCAGTTCTACATGCAGATCCAGCCAGATTGGCAGGCGCTGGCGATCGAGGGCGAGGCTGCAGGCGAAGAGCAGTGCTGGCTTGACGTCTACGAGCGCAGCGTGCGTCTTAGCGGCGACACGAAAGATGTTCTGCCGCACGTGCACGTCGAGAGCGCGACGAATGCGCATTTCAAGCTCGATTTGAACGTGGCGCTGGACCAGCGCATTGCACCTTCATCACCGTCCTCAGAGCAAGAGCAGCAGCAGCATCTCGTATCGGTCACGAAGCGTGAGAACCAGTGGATCGAAGTGCACGCGCACATCGCTGACAGGCAGCAGCCCGTTCGCACCATCTTCCAGGCTCCGACCGCGACGATGCATTCTCAAAAAGGTGCAGGAACAGGGGCGATCCCTCCATTGCATACTGTGGATGTCTCCATGGACGAGAGATTTGTCGCGGTTGGCGGCGCCGATGGACTGTGCACTTTGTGGGATGCGTTGGATCGCACCGAGTCCATGGAGCTCTCGGGCCACCTGCTCGATGTCACCCGCGTGCGCTTTTTCCCGAGCTCGAAGGTGCTGCTGACTGGGTCGCTGGACTTTACGCTGCGTATTTGGAGTGTTGGGTCCGGCAAGTGTGCTGCGATCCTCAAGGGCCATCGAGGCGGCATTGAAGACATCGCGATCCTCGGGAAAGGACGCAACGTCATGTGTATGTACTCCATTCCATCTCTCTTGTGGTAGTGTTGTACAATTGCATCATGGATTTGTACTGACGGAATGCCATTCTAGCCTCGAGTAGCGACGGGTTGATCCATCTGTGGTCCTGCGGCACCCAAGACGTGATTGCGAAGTGGGGGAACGATGCGCAAAGTGCCGTGCACTGCCTTTCCGTGCTCGATGATCCCAATACGAAGGCACTCGTGGACACCAGCACAGATGAGCCGCATGAGCTGGAAGCGGAGACCGATGGAAAAGTCGTGTTTGCCGGACTGGACAATGGAGAGATCCTCGGTGTCGACATTCGTGCACGAGATGCGGTACGTTTATGGAGAATGCTTTCTGTTCTTGATCTTGGAAGTAGTACTAATTCGACTCTCTTGTGTTTTTCTCTATGGCAACTAGGTGCTGAATTTGCAAGGAACGGCTTCAATTCTCTCGTGTGCAGCTACAAACACTGAATCGAAGCCACTGCTGCTCACTGGCAGTGAAGACGGCATCCTCACGACCTGGGACCTGCGCAACACAAGGTACGACACTATCCCTATGCTTCTCCATTGCGAGTGGTGCACTAACGCGCACTCGCCATGTTTCGTTGTTACCTTTCATTAGCACACCGCTGCAATTGGTGTCGCGCAGTTCGGCCCCAATCAACCGCATCGTGTGTGGAAATCGTGGCACCGTCTGGACTGCTCATGGCGATAGCGGCTGCAGCAACTGGAGCCACGTACTCGACGAAACAACTCACACGAGCGCAGCCAGCATTTCGACGGAGCTCACAGGTCCACAATACGACCCGATCCGAGATGTCGCCATCGCGCCAAAGACTGGACGCGTGTTCACAGTCTGCCGCGACGGCCACCTTCGCGACTACATCCCGCATTTCCTGTAAGCGAAATGGATGGGTGGCATGCCGATATGCGTCTCTCTGTATGGTTGATGCAATGAATGGATCCGCTATTTGTTATTTAATGATCTCTTGTTCACTCGTTTCGTTGATTTTGTTTTTATACAACCTATTTCTCTATACAAGCAGTTCTTTGCTGTTCGCGCGCATCAGGAGCTGGTCGTTATGGTACTCTTTGCTTTCGCGCCGCACGAGGTCGGCGCGCTTGTTTTTGCTGCTGTTGTTGCTGCTCGCTTCGTCCATGTTGATCACCTGGATGTGGTGCACGCGGTATTTCTCGTCGCCCACAATATCACCCACAATGTCGCCATCGGCATCGTCTGGCTGCGAGGTCGGCACGCGCACGTACTTGGTTGTCGTCTTCGCGTCAGCCTCGAGCTCGCTTTCGGCCACCGAATGCTTTAAAAACGTGTAGAAGAGCATGCCACTCGTCGCGACGACCAGACCGCAGACGTTGATCGGCGAGAGGTGGTCGCCAAAGATGAGCACGGCGAGGAGCACCTGGGTGACGTCCTTAAAACTACCGGCGATGCCCAGCGAAAGCGCCGACGTCTTCTTGACGAGCAGGATCTCGACAAAGATGAGCACGAACGCGAGGCAACCGCTGACAAAGATGAAGCCCATCGAGAGCACGAGCAAGTGCGGATCGTGCAGAAACTTGGACTGCAGCAGCGTCGCGCCTTCAGTGACAATCGCGATCGGCAGAAGCCCCACGGCGCTCGCGGGTGAGATGTAGTACACGACGGCGAGGATGCGGTTCGATGACTCGTCCATTTCCTTCAGCAGCGACTGCGTGAGCACCCAGCGCAGCGTGCCGATGATCGACGCCGCGAGCACGAGCAGGAAGCCGTGGATCACGAATTGTGTCGAGCCGTAGCTCGCGAGCCCAATACCAGACGAGATCAACAGAATCACGACTACCAATGAATACGAGGCGCGCTGGTGGCCCAGACAAATCGAAAACAACAAGTTCCTATAAATGGCAAGAGAAGAAAATGGTAAGCGAGGCTAACGAGAGTATCAGGCAGGAACCCTCTATAAATGCAGGCCACACACCAGACATTCCCTCCAGACTTGACGATCGTGTAGAACGTGACGGTGATGTAGAAGAACGAGAGGTTCGAGAGCATGATGTCGAGTGCCGTGCACAGCCCAATGGGCACGGCGAGGCGCCAATATGTCTTGGCGGTCAGCGCGCCGGCGATAGACGCGCTGCTGCTGCACGAGTTGACGACGCGCGAGAGCAGACACTTGATGAACATGTTGATGCACGTCATGGTCGTCGCGAACGGGTACCCTCCGTCAGCCCAGACGCGCAGGAACCACTTGTTGAACAGCGTCATGCCGATGCTGATCGCGTACCAGAGCACGATGTACACGCTCACGTCGAGCGCGTGCAGCACGGTCTTGAAGTGGAAGCGGCCGCCGCACACGCGTCTCGACTTGCTCGAGTGCGTGCGGCGCTGCATGTGCACGGTCGCGAGCCGCAGCAGCAGCGCCAGCGAGAGCATGAGCGAGCACGTGACCACGAGCGCCGTGGTCTTGTCGTCGTTCGCGTTCGCTGCCGTTGTGGGCACAATCGATGGCGCCACGGGCATGACCGACATGATGCCATCCACCAAGGCGACCTGCGGCTGCTGTTGGTGCCGCAGCAGCGCCCCCACCGGCGCGATCGTGTCGCGCGCCATGCTTCACTCCTTCCTCCTCAGTTTGACCTGATGGTGCAGATAATGATCGATGGACTCGAGAGAGGATTAATGCCAGTGCAAGGGCCTTGTTTTAGAGTGTTGGCGCCAGAATGAGTCGGTTAAAAGTAGGTGCGAAAGTCATTTTAACTCTACTTTCTAGTTATTTGGACCTAGTCTGAGAGGATGTAATCATCGTTTTAGCCTTGTTTTAGTTAGTTAGAGACAGTTTAGCCTAGCTATTAATAGCCTGAGAGGGTGGGAATGTCATTCGTAGTCTTGTTTTAGCTAATTGGAGGAGAGAGCAGATGCTCAAGTCATTTTACCACTCTGCCATAAAATGCAGATGAATTAGCATTTCGCTGCACGAATTATTAATAAATACGAATAGCATACGAAAATGCTAAAATGCAGGTGTCATAGAGTTATTTTCACGTCACGAGCGTGAAGATGAACCAGCCGACACTATGTTTTACGAGGAAGACACCGCCGAATAAGGTAGAAGTGTAGGGTTGAGTTTGTGTTAAATGATGATGAGCAGCGGTTCCATTTTTCCTTGACAGAGGATCACTGAAGCGGTTCATTTGCAATCTTCAACCTCGTGGACCTCGGAAAGGGCTTGCGCAACGCGAGCTATCGAATGCCATTTACGAAGATCGCTGCTTTCGCTTGTTCGCGTGGTCGACCGTTGCTTGCACCTGCTTAAGACGCACAAGTTCACCCTCCGGAAGTCAATGGGCAGCAGTGGTGAGCGAGCTTGTCCAAAGCTTGCTGATGTCGGTCCATTGGATCAGCCGATCCAGATTTGAAACGCTCTTCAGTTTTTAGAGGTGCAGAGTGGAGCACACTCAGTTCGCGCCAAGTTGCGTTAACCATCACTCAGCGCCCCACATTCGCAGATCAAAAGATCTCGGAACGCTGAGTGATAAATTGAAGTTTGGTGCTTGATACCGTTAGTTGACGCCGCAGTCCTATCACCAACTACGAAAGCTCACATGCTATTCCTATCGTGGACTATATTTTTCGGTGATCCTGGTAACTGCTTCTTGCAGGCGAGGTTCAGTCTGAATCAAAGTCGAGCATGAGGCGTGGTACTTCGTGCCGATTGTCTGGAAATCGCTTTGTGATGAACCAAAGTATGTTCGTACAGACTTGAAAAAGACGTAATGACCCAGTCACCTGCATCAAATCCCCTCCTCGCCGAAAGATCACACTTGTGTACAACCCATCAATATTTCGTTGACCATCATCACTAGGATTGATTTTACCTCTGCGCTCGTAAAGAAAAAAAGAAACATCTTCAGCCACGAGCACGCTACTTCCAAGTGCCTGTTTGCCCAACTTCTCTCGTCTCACTCGTGCATGTTGCTCCCTTTATCAGGCACAACTCCTTCCTTATACACACCTTTTCTATGCTTTGCACCCGCTGTTTTATCCTCAATTCCTGCTGGTAGCTTGCGAGTTGCCCTTAGAAGAATTTCATGTAAATAACGAGCAACACGAACAGCGTGACTGCGGCGATGGGAGCGTATTGACGGTAGATGGCCTGCATGCGCAGCTTCTTGGCGCCCCACTTCAGATCCTTCGATCGATCCGCCAAGTTGGACGAGATGCGCGACACATCTGCAACGAAATAAAGAGCATGCATCATGTAACATAACGTTAGCGTGGAAAGTGCCAAATGAGCAGGCGGAACAAAACCCTCCATCTAGGTAAGTTGCTGCGTAGTTGCGTACGTTCGACGCGCTCTCCGCGGTTCAGCACTTCCTGGATGTTTTTGCGCATGATGTTGTGAATATCCGCCAAGTCGTCGTTCAAGCGATGCATGTTCTGCGACGAGTTTGGGTCCATGTACTCCTTGCGCTTCTTCTGAATAAACTTGTCTGCAAAAGTAATACATAGAGCGACAATGTAAGCACCACATAGAGCGCACGCTTCGCTGCGTTGATATACTCGAAGAAGCTTCTGAACTCCGCATGCACGTACCGAATTTGATAAACGCATACGGACGCGCGACGGTCGTGACGACATCGCGCCAGTTGGTGCCGTGATCGCGCTCCAACTCTTCCACAAAGCCCGCGTGGATCTCTTCCAAGTAGAGAAACGCGAGACGCTTCGGGAAACTGCGGTCCGACAACGTCAGGTAGCAGACCCCCTCCTGTATTAAGTAGCTACACAACCACACACAGCACACGAATAGTACCAGTTCGAGTCGTTCCGTTAACGCTTCCAAGGCAATTAGAGCATAGCGATTCGTACTGGAAAGTGTAGGGACCAGACTCAATGCTGCACTTTGTCGGCGAGCGTTGGTCGAGCTTCTTCATGATTTGTTTGCCCTATACAGATGGCATTCCACACAAAAATACGAAATTCAGCCACAATGCACAGCCTACGCAAGGAGGCGCGCATATACACATACCTGCTGCTTGTAGGTGTCCAAGTTGCCATTGGCATCGCCGATGCTCTCCATGGACGCGACCTAAAGTCCGCATATCAACCCACAAAAACACACACACACGATTGAGTCATTTACGGTTCCCCGCTGGCCACAGTACACGCCAACAAACGCGGATTGAGAGCAGCAGAGCGGCATGAGCATGCTGCACGTGTATAGATGCGCTTCGTACCAGCAGCATCCCATCGGAAACGCGCGCCACGAACGTGATAATCGCCATCGTCGCTTGCTCTCTCTTGCTCTCTCTTGCCTTTTGTGAGGGATGCAAACCTGGAAACGTCACTTACACAATATTACACAGATAGTCGGTTGCTTTTTGTACATTGCGCATGTAGACGATAGTTCTTCTAAATAGCGTATAATAGCTTTATAAAATGTATAAATAGCGATTCAGATACTGGCAACATGACCCACCTGGATGATTCTGCACAAATGGGTTCTACCCAGTGGGACAACCCCACACTCACAACCCAATGTCCCGTTCGTTCTCAGATTTTCAAGTTTAACCCAATCAATCACCAACAGCAACACCAAATCAGATTCTGTTGTTCAAGCACCACAAGATGACTCATCTACCGACTTGCAACTGCCAACTTATGCAACAGCAGCGATCTTTGTTGCATCACTCGACCCAGCACTACTCTGCCTCGCTGTAGGGACTTGGGCAATCACGTCAGCGAGGGTGTCGTTGCTGGCGACGCGGCCGGCGCGCTCCAAGAAGGCGACGATGGTCTCAAACAGCAGCTTTCCACTGTGCTCCTCGTAGCAATGGTTGCAGCCATAGCACACGCGCTTGGTCGAGGAGACGTAGAACTGACCCAGAGACGCCATGTACCCCGTCCGGCAACTGTAGTGCACCGTCTCGACTGTGAGGTCGCCATGTTGGAATGTGTGGTTGGTGGGGTATGCATAACATTTCACACTGGATATCATGGCGTCTCCGGAACTCGAGTACGGCATCGGTGCGTCGTTGGAGAACTCGGGCTCCCTCTGCGAGTTGTACACTTGGTCGGTAACCGCCATGGGGATGGCGATTGTAGGGAAGCTGCTGCTGATGTCGACTGTCTCTTGCTTGGCAGCCCGCGCGATGTCCCAGAAGTGCTTCGTGGACAGGTCAATGCAGCCCTGAGTGAGTTTCTCGAGCGGAGTCGCCGTCGCGCAGCTCCCTATTGCGTCTGCTGGAAGCGGGTCCGCCCACACGTGAAGGCAGAGAGGAAACTGCGTGAAGCGATCGAACGGGATGTCCACTTGCTCTTGCGCGTATTGATGCCAGTGCGTGCTCTGCATGCCCTCGGCATCGGTGGTTCGAACGAGCAGAAGCTGGTGCTCCTCGATCTGCTCGAGTGTGATCTTCGGGTGGATCTCGCCGACTGCAAACTCGCCTCTGACTTGCGTTGCACACATCTTTGGATGCTTGTTGAACATATGCGTCAGTGCTGTGGGCAAGAGCCACACGAGCTCTTCGACCTGGCTTTTCACGATCATGACGGTCGCGATCTTGAAGTACGCGTCTTCGGTCCACGACATGACGCGCTCGATCGAGCAGAGAGAAAAACGCTGCGTGATGGGGTTCGTCCCTGCCAAGGTGGTGCTGGGTCCTTGGAGATGGTGACTCATGCGCGCGTACACACGTTATCAGGGATGACGTGTGGTTTGTGTGTGCGCTCGGCAGCGCAACATCGGCATCTGGTGGCACAGTCATCTGGTGCTGATTCTGTTCTTTCAAGGTCAGCACGTTGTCTGTGTCCTCTTATGAGATCGTCCGGAGCTGGACACATACCTAAAGTGGACAGATCTAACAATGCGGACACACAACAAACAGCAGTCACTCGAATGCATTTTTCTCTTTATGGTTCGTTTTTCTGGAGTTGGTTGGTTGGTCCACAACATACATCACATAGACTACTTACAATCGATCCGGACCTTCCTTCCTCCATCTTTTTTAATCAAACCGCACGCGCTGCCTTGTGCTTTACGCCGTGGCAGCCGCGAGCTTGTTGTCGATTTTCTTGGGCGGCAGCACGCTGGCGACGACGTCGCTCAGCAATTCGCTTTCGCCGATGTCGCCGATGCGCTCAATGAGCTTCACGAGCGTGTCCAAGAGGCTCTTACCCGTCTTGACGTCGTACTTGTGCGCGAGCCCGAAGGACAGCGACTTGACAGACGTCACGTACAACGACGCGGTCGACGACATGTGCGGCGACGTGCAGCTGTAGTGCACGCTCTCGACCGTGAGCGTGCCCGTGGTCGGCGCCTTGGTCTTGGCGTCCACGGTGCGGAACAGGTGGCTCGTCTTGTGCGCGTACGAGCCAATATTCGAGAGCGTCACGTCGGCCGTAGACGAGTGGCGCAGTGGGATCTCCGAGAAGAACTTGGCGTCCGTCTTTGACGTGAAGCTCTTGTCCGTGAAGATCATCGGCATCGGCAGCGAGTAGCTGTCCAGGATCGCCGCCAGTTCGTCCTTGTTCGCACGCGCGAGGTCCCAGAACTTGACCGAATCGAGTTGCACACCAGCGCGCACAAACGATTCAAACGGGTACGCGGTCATGTAGTCGCCGATCTGCGTCTCTGGCGCAGGGTACTCGACGCGACGGCGCATGTCGATGAGCGTGTCCATGCGAACCTTGAACGGCGCAGGCTTTTCCTTCTTCGTATCCGCCTTCTTGCTCGCAGCGACCTTAGCACCCTCCGGCTCGTCTTCTGGCTGCTGCTCCTTCTCGGCTTCTGATGCGACAGCTTGCGGCTGCATCGCGTAGTAACCCAAGAGCACGGCGACGGCGAGCGCGTGCGAGAGCTTCACGCCTTCCTTGTCGCACTTGGCCCAGATCTTCTTGAAGTTTTCCTCCGTTCCGTCGGCGAAGAGCACCGATGTGGCGTTGCATTTTGGCGGCATGGTCATGTCGTTCTGGTCCGTGCGTGGAGTGACCTTCGGCGTAAACGCTTTCATGTCAGCCTTGAAGTGGGACTTGGAGAACCACTTGGCGCAGAACTTGAGCCACCCGGCCGAGTACTGGTGGTCGAGCCACGCGTGGTAGAGCGACGGGCGCAGCGGCAGTTCACTCAAGTGCTTCTTCTCGAGCGGCTTGCCGTTCGCGAGCGAGAGTTGCGACGCAAACTCGAGCAGGTCGTTGAACACGACGTTACCCGAGATGCCGTCCGACATGAACTTGTCCGAGAAGAGAATGAAGCGCGCCGTGTTGTTCTCCTTGTTGACCCAGACGCGCAGGAAGAACGGGAACTGCACGAACCGGTTGAACGGCTGGTTGCTCTCCTCCTCGATGTGCTTCTGCCACTTGCCGAGACGCTCCTCCTCGTTGCTCGTGCCTCGGATGCCGAGCAGCCGGTGCGTCACGATGCCCTGGAGCTGGATCTGCGGCTGGATGTGCGCGTACGCAAACGAGCCTTGCACCTGCGTCGCGCGCATGCGCGGGTGCTTGTTGAACGTGTGCACGAGCGCCATGGGCAGGTGGCGCAGCAGCTCGTCCAGCTGTCCGCGCACCACCATCACGTGCACCATCTTGAAGCTGCCGTGGTCGGCGAGTGTGGCCAGGCGCTCGTATCCGCGCAGCGTGACCAGCTTGGCCGGGGGCGGCGTTGCAGAGACAGAGGAGGCGGTGGTGGTGGTTGCCATCTTGGACGCGAGTTGGAGAATGAGCGACGGCGAGCGCCATTGGCGGCGGCAGATACGCCACGTGACTATGGACCCTGTGAGGTGAGGGAGCAAAGGTGCTACGCTTGACACATTTATCGACCCTGTTTCTTATAACTATAGCATTTGTATTATAAGTAACGGTGTTTGTACTTGATGTTTGTAGGTTATCAGCACCCTTTCTAACGCGGGTGAAGACTGGTGAATAGGATCGAAGAGAGTTGAGAGAGGTCGCACGGCATTTCTTTCGGGAAAATCAGAACCCATACAAATTTGTGTGAAACGCGACCTGGTTCCGAACCCAGCACCAGATGCAGTCGTGGAGATATAAACCCGTATCGATTGCTTCATCCTCTGTAAAAGCGTTTCTGTATTCATTCATTTCCCACTCAAAACCGTGAATAAATACAATAGCACCTGCACACTCATTAAAAGAGGCGGATCTCTATACTCGCAGCGCAAATAATTCCCAGCCTCCCACTTTAAAACTCGACTCGCCACATTTGCAGCACTGCCCCGAACGGCAGCAAACTCGGCTGCTTCCTCTGGCCATTGCAGACGCTTCTGTCTGGGCTCAACACGCGCCGAATTTCCAGATTTTCTTTTGCGTTTGCCGTTGGTGGCGAACGGAATTGTCAAAATGTTTACTGAGGATTTCCCGCATAGTATCGTCCGTTGAGTGATTTGCTGCTGCAGGATCATTAAGTGCTAAAGGAATTGATTAAACCATGCAGAAAGTTCAAGCTCAACTGCACAAATTTAGATCGTACAATGCATTCATTTTAAAGAGGAGTATTGTGCAGGTACGCACTTGCAGCATCGGAGTGGCGGCGCGTGTCGTGTCCCACATGCCGCGAACGTTCCTCATCCATTCGACCGAAAGAGCGTGGGATCCCTCTGCTTTCCATCTCCCCTCTCACAAGCCATCATGTGGCGAAATCCTGGTGGCGGGATACTCGAGTCTTTCCCACATTGGCCAGCAGCCGCTGATCCACCTGCGACGAGTGAGGACGTTGATGTCCTCACAGTGGATACTCTGGGGGTGATCATTGCTGTTCTATGCAATCTGAGGAGTACCGGTATGTGCAGCATGGACGAAAGCAGGATTTACAAGCGCAGTTGTCCATTTTGATCGTCGCACACGACTCACTTTGACTTCGGCTGGCTCGTGCAGAGTCTCCATTGACCCAGGGACGTTGTGAGGCGCTAGCAAAACCTCCTTGGCGCACGAGATCACCTCCTGCATCGTCAGCAATGCCAACCGCCACGGATGCCGAAACAGTTCGATGAATCGTGAATCTGCTGATAAGGACAAAGAGCCAAATACGAGATTGGGACCGAGACGACAATCAGACAAGCGGCATGCGAACGAGACACCTGCTCTGCTCTCGAGTGGAGCCTGTGCGGAGATATTGACCACCCACCTGTAGCTGCTCTCAGGACGCAGGCAACGGCAAGAAAGTGACTGAATGCGCCTATTACAGAGAACGCGACCAGGATCTGCTCACAAGCCCACGCGCTGCCTGTGACACACGAGAGCGAGCTTCTTCCAACACCCTGCCAAGTCAGTTCCACCGTGGATCCCAAAAGCAGATCAACTTCAGCTGGATAAAAAAGGAGTCCGCCATGCATTTCATTGGCCATAAAGCCGAAATGCACAATCTAATTGGCTAAAACTCTGCACTCGCATCCAAATGATTCGTCCACAACACATGCAAAAAAAGCAGCGCTGCAGGTTTGCGGACGAATCAATGCCTTCATGACCGGTGTCTCGTGAAAAATGGGAGGAGCAGAGCGCGCATTATGATCAATTCTCCATTCTCCCTGCCTCGCGCGAGTCCCCCACGTCCCTCTCCCAATGACGCCCGCCACACCAGCAGCCGTGCCTCTGCATGGTACGGAGCTCTTGGCGTTGATCGCGCCAAATGCGAGCATGAAGATCGTGCACGTCGCCGCGCTCCACGGTCCCATGACCGAGTTCCTGAAGTATCTGCCCATGGCGCTCGTGCGTACGTTCAACCGTCATCCGCGCATGCGCGCCAAGATGGTGGACGGCGAGGTGGCAACGGCGCAAATGCACGCGCCGATCACGCTCGAGATCGTTGTCAAAGACGCGCTGCTCACGATCCGCGAATGCCCAAGCGACGATCTAGGAATGGAGACCAGCAGCAGTACTACGGGTTTTGTCTATAAACGCTCAGCATGGCAGGACTTCGTTGAGCGCGAGTGCGAGATCCCGATCGACCGCTTCGCGCGTTTCCCGTTCTACGTGCACGTGTGGCATGATCCGAGCCAGCGCCACGCGCGCGTGATGGTGTTTTCGGACCACTACATGTCCGACGGCACGTCGGGACTCGCAGTGTTGAACGATCTGATCGAGTTCGCGGCAACGCTGGCGCGCGGAGACGCGATTACGAAAGCAGACTTACCCTTCCAGCTGTCGCTGTACGATCTCTGGGTCGCTCCACGCGCCGCAGAGCTCCAAAGTAAGATTGAAAGTGTGTCCACCGACGCCAATTCTACACCAAAACCAGCGTTCCAGCACCTGATCCCGCTGCGAGCCGACCAGAAAGTTATTACTGTTCCGGTCGTCGCGAACTCAAGCTCGGCGTGCTTTGGCGACGGCGCGCCAGACAACATGGCAGCGGCGCTGCGTCGTTGCAAGGAGGAAGGCGTGACGTACTTCAGCGCGCTCGCGGCGGCCATCGTCGCAGCGCACTACTGCGTCGCCACCACATTGAAGAAGCAAGAAGGTCAGACGGGCAATCTGTTTTCAGGTGAAGCGCCGTTCAAGCTCTCAATGGAACTGGACTGCAATATGCGTCATCGTGTCACGCCGCCACTGCCTGCCGATCAAGTCGGCGCGTACTTTACTGTGTCCGACCTCGACAAATTTGCTTCGAAGGGAGTCCACATGAGCTCAACGCGGTTCTGGGACCTCGCGCGCCAGGTGAAGCGCGATCTGGACGCCAACCTGAGCAGTGCGATGTTCCCGATGCCGATTTTCATGATCGACAAGCGCATCGGCTCGACCCTGGCCGACCCGGATCCGTCGAAAAAGACCATGCGATCGATCCCGTCCGATGTCAACATCTCGAATATTGGGAAATACAAATACAATACGAAGCACGCTGTCGTCCCTGAGGTATCGTCCGATACTGCGAATGAGACGGAGTTGCTCACGATCGAGAGCGTGCACGTGTACAACTCGATGCCGCAGCGAGGACCGGGGACGATTATGTACGTGACGTCGCTGGAAAAATTCCACTACGCAATGATGCACAAGTACGAGCACCAAGTCGGGCAGGATCTGTTCGCAGCATTCGTCGCGAGTGCCGAGCACATCGGCCAGGTTGAAAAGGAGGCAACGATGCTCCATGTCGTTCAACAATTGCGGGAGACTTCGATGAAGTGTGGAAAATAGTGGTACCAACACGGGAATGCCAATCTTGCCTATGGACAACAAGCACATTTCTTGCAGCAGACAGAGTTCAGAATACTCAATGAAAAAATAGATCATCTCTGCTATAATGCAGAAGCGCACCAGCCGATTTCGGAAGAATATTATGCAGCATTCAGTCCGAAAGTCAAGCAAAATGGTATTGTGCAAAAATCGTGAGGAGATACGTTAGAGAATTTCGCTGCTCACTTACGTGTACAAGCCGCGAGTGAGTTCAGTACGATAGCCGAAACGCTCGAAAGCAATCCTGCAACGAAACCTTTGCATTAGATTCTAGTTACGGTGCCACTGCCTGTCCCACACACACGCTTTTCTCGAACTCTGAAATCTCAAACAGCTTGTTTACAACATACGACATGTTCACTCTCTGGGACGAATCCGTCTTGGTCATCAGCTCAACTAAATTCCACTGCTTGTCGCTCATGAACGCTGGACGTTTGGGGATTTTTCCCTTTTTCACATGGTACTTGACAGCATTAGGAAGCATATTGCTTCCCCATGGAATGACGCCTGTCACTGTCTCCAACACACACATCGCAAACGAATACACGTCCGATGCAAGTGAAGGTCGCTCGCCAGCCAGATACTCAGGCGACTTCCAGTGGACAGCACCCACCCGTTCCACATCGATCATGACTTCCGCTTCGTTCAACATTGCGCTAAGCCCAAAGTCAATCAGCTTCGCACTGCCGTCCATGCCAATGAGAATGTTATCACATTTGAGATCATTGTGCGCGATGTTGAGACTGTGCACGTACTCCAGGCCGAGCGCAGCTTGGTGTAGCTTCTCCCACACCAGACGAACATTCCCAACACGCTTCGAAAATGCACTCAAGTCTCCATTCGGAGCATACTCACACACAAAATAGCGCTTGTCGATATGGCAGGCACCATACAGCTTCACAACTTGCGGGTGATTCATTCGGTACCACGTGTGAACTTCATGAAGAAAGAGCTCCGTAGACGTCGTACCGGGGTCATTTTCGTAACCCATAAACTTTACCACGACGGGGGGTATCCAGTCACACTCCTTTGTAGACTGCCCCAAACGCACCTTCGCCAAGCTTGTCGCCCTCTGAAAACGTTGGCTCTCGAAAAGGCAAGTACCACGCCGGTAAACTAGTCGGTCCACCGTCCACGGGATTATCCGGTGAAGCGAACCTGGCCAGTGACACTGCTTCACTTTCCTTCTCTCCTTCTTCAGTTTGACTTTCGATGTTGTTTCCCCATAACCGCCCGTCGATGCTCGCTTGACTGCGTTTCCACCGGCGAATTGGATCATTTTCGTTGACCGAGAGACAATCTAGCAAGTGATCCAGCTTCTCGTAGATCACATGGTGCGATTCCGCCACTTGCCGGCTTCTGGTAGCACGAGCAACCGATTTTTCCGACCCTGCCGTTCGCACATAGCGTTCAAATTCGGATAAACACGAACAGAGCACTTGAACTTCAATGTCGGACGGCCGCTTTTGCAAAACCTTGAGTCGCTCAAACGCAAACTCTAATGCTGGATACACGTTCGTGCTCATCCAAGGAGATTCCGGAAACAGAGCGCATCGTCTTTGAATATTTTGTAGCATCTCCGGGATGGTCCCTCTGAGACCTGGAAGTTTTTCGTCTTCGATGTTTGCGAGTTCGACCTGGGCATTAAACTAAGAGATCAGACGTATAACCTCAACAATAACGACAAATGAACTCACTTCGTTGCATACCTTTGGAGAACCCTCGTCGACACTGGGAGACATGGATTCGTTTGTTGCAAACTGCTCCAAGTGATGCACAACGTAGGCGATACGCACACGCTCAGCCGGTTCAAAAGCGCACATTTTCATGACCAAGTCCCACTCGGAGTCACTCATATTCTGAGGACGTATATCATACAACCGTACAGGGCGTGCAGTGGTTCGGTCTTGCTTTGGTGTGGCAGCTTCTACAATGCACATCCCGAGTGCATAGATGTCGGACGCAAGAGACTTCTTTGGTCGGCGAATTCGTACTTCAGGTGATGTCCAAAGACTGTCAGTAATGAACATGCTATCGTCAACCTTGACAAAAAGCCCTCGGATTTTGGCTTTCTCATCTGAGCCAATCACAATATTCTCGCATCGGAGGTCGCCATGGACGATTCCGCGTTGATGAAGATACTGTACACCCAGCGCTGCGTCACGTAGATACTTCCATACGAGTTGTTGGTCATCGTTCTGGGATTCTAATGCGTCCAGCATTCGTTCTCCATACTCACAGATAAACAACAGTGGCTGGTTGATGTGGCATGCACCAAAAAGCTTCTGGACGTTGGGGTGACTCAGTTGGTGCCACCGTGATGCTCTGTCTTGAAAAATATGTTGCTGTTCGTAGACAGAACAGATCATCACTTGTATCTTCGCCCACTTTCCAGCTCCATTTTCTTCGTCAGTCTCGACATCTTCGGAAGGTATGAACCAAGCTGGAGCTCGCGGCGCTTCGTTCGTACAAGCATCAGCTAGACGAGCTGCGATATGCTCAAAATTGCGTACAACCGTTGGGTCAGTGGCTCCTCTTGTACGTTTTTGAATCTCGTGGTCAAGACGGACGAGTACGTCGTACTTGTCTTCGTCCTTGTCAAGTCCATGAAGTAGGTCTTTGTCGGTTTGTAGCCGCTCGTAAATACGCTGGCAAGCACTTGCTTCGGCTTGAGGCCACTGATCCTTCCAGCTTCCAACATTTTGTACCAAATTCTGCAGCTCAGCAAAGTGATCCAGCTCTTCATGGAACTCACGAACCTTGTGTAAATATGTGGCACTAGTGATAAACCTCGAGAGTAAGCCGGCACTTTTTCCGAGTTGAAACAGCATTCGGCAGAACCGGAAAACAATCGTAGTGAAGGTCACAATGACGTCGGGGCTGTGGTCCATCAGTCCATTCTCCAGCAAAGAGCAAATGGCATCTAGTCGCTGCAAGACTCCACACAGCACTTGGCCAAACTCGTCTGATGTTTCGCACAGTTCTCTCATGGTTTTCAAAGTACCACTGAGTAGAGGAGTTTCACAGTCTGATGACCTATGCGAGAATAAACTCATCTCGCTCGTCAGAAGTAACTGGACGCCAGAAGCATAACCCCATCGAGAAACAGATATCAATGGAGTCTCTCCATCTGCGGCTCGGACGTTCACGCTTGCTCCAGCTTCAATCAGCAATTTAAACGACTTCATATCACCTTTCCGTCCAGCCAGAGTCAGGCACGTTTCACATCCAAAGCCTGGTCCGGTTGGAATGACCGTTCCATTTGGAGATGCCCCCGCTTTGATCAATTGCGCAATAACTGAATGGGCTCGAGACTGCGTAGCATACCAAAGAGGTGTTCTTCCTTCACTGTCCTTCTCGTCAAGTGCTGCACCCGCATCGATCAAATCGTTGATTTTTGCATGGTCTCGATGCTTAACAGCATACAAGAGAGGTGCTCTTCCGTCTTCGTCCTTCACATCGACTGACGCGCCAGCTGACATCAATAGCTGCATGCTAGACCTGTCACCTCGTGCAGCAGCATACGAAAGAGGACTTCTTTTTTCTTTGTCCTTTTGATCGATAGTTGCACCTGCTGAGATAAGTAGCTGTATGCTTGTGTTGTCACCACTTGATGCTGCATAGTGAAGAGGAGTTCGTTCCCGCTTGTCCTTCCCATCGATTGATGCGCCTGCTGATATCAGTAGCTGCATACTCGAACTGTCGCCACACTGAGCAGCATAACACAACGGCGTTCTTCCAGCTTCGTCCTTCTCGTCGACTGATGCGCCTGCTGCGATCAGTATGTCGACGCTCACACTGTCACCACGTGCAGCCGCATATGCAAGGAGCGTTCTTTCCTTTTCGTCCTTCTCGTCGACTGACACACCTTCTGCAACCGACACTTGAGCCATCGTTGAATTGGTATCTCCTGCAGTGGCATGCGAAAGAGGCGTTCTGCCGTGTTCAGTCTTGCTGTTCACTGAGGTGAAGGTGGTTTCACTTGCGAGAACGACTTGAGGGTTCTTCGCACTGGGATCGCCGCCGGGACGACTCTCCCCTTCCGTCAATGTCGAGCGCTGCATCTCGCTTCCCGTTTTCTCCTTCGCGCGACTTGCTCTGCGGCAACGCACATTTGGAGCATACAGTGTGAACAACAACAACCGATTTAGACTAGATGGGATATGTTAGGTGGTGATCAATGGAGGGAGATAACGAACCGTTGCGTTTGTGTGGCGCTTCTGTTGCCAGCACGGAGCGTCGATGTTCGCGGCGTACTAGCAAAAGACAAATGCGAGCAGGAGGAAGGAGGAACCATGAATGCAGCAGTGGGAAAGCGCTTCCTAGACTTGATCTCCATGTTAACGACAGTCGTTTTTAGCAACGTATGGCATAGTGGCGTTGCTCCATGTGCAGTAAATACCCTGAATGCTTTGTTCCTGCCACCAACTCGGTCGCTAAAGCGAGGTAACTCAGCTGTTTGCAGCATCGGGTTCGATGAGGGGCCAACCAAGTCATTTGTGCTTGAAGTACCTCGCAGATATTAGCGATACTGCTCTGCATCTCGTGCGGCGACTTCGATTATTGGTGCATCTCGAAAAAATCCACCAGGCGCGCTTGCCTACAAGGCTGATGCATCGTTGCGTTAGACTATCGAGAGGAACGTTTCACTGCTTCGCTCGTGACGTCGCAAGCAAGAGGTATTGATTTGCCACGTTCGCAATGTAGGCGGGCACTGTACCTCGAAACCCAAAGCTCAGCCAGAAGCCCCCATAGTGCGTTGTGCAAGCGACTCCTGCTCCGCCTACCATTTGGATTGGCTCACATTGTAGCTTCAGCGCAGCAAGACCATCACTCACACCTTCACAGAGCTTGACAGTACGACCATCACTCTACTTTCCATTTTGCACCCATTTCTCTCTCCTTGTTTTTCTTCCAGATCTCGTTCCAAGTGGCGTTCTTCCATTGCTCTTTAGCTGCTGCTCACAATCCAATTCGCCACTACAGCCACACAAGCGTCTTCTCTCCATTCATCTCTCTCCCATCACCCCAGCGTCTGCATCAGCCATGGAGTGTCAGATCTGCTTTGAGATCGAAGGCAGCGACGGATCCACTGGCACCAGCATGATCACGCAGATCTGTGGACAGCCTGAATGTGTTGGGTCCATCTGCCCGACGTGCCTGACGAGCCACGTCCGCGTAGCGCTCGATGGCTGCTACGCAGGCGTGCTGCCAAAGGTGCGCTGTCCGTTCTGCCTGGTGCCTCTGAACAAGACCCAGTGGATGACCCACATCGACGTCACCAACGAAGATACCAAGATACTGACGCTCGGTCGATACGAGACGTTTTGCAAGAAGGCGTGCTCGTTCCAGGCGCCGTGCTGCCACAAGGTCGATTACACACACTTGCGGTGCGAAGACATGTCGAGCATAACGGCGATCGATCGTGTCGTCGTCCTTGCCACCCCGAGAGTCGCGAGTGAGGAACCAGAGTCGGCTCCACCATCGAGCGACGAGACCAACGGTGGCGATGAAAGCAATGTCGCGGAGATTCCGAAGGAACTCACAGCTCTGTGCCGAGAGTTTTGCTTCCACCGAGCGAACAGTCGCAGCGTGATTCAATCGGTGCTCGAGACGTGTGACAAGCGCGATGCAGCGGATAAGACTGCTGCTGGGTTTCTCGTTCAGAAGCTGCTCGATCAGATCATGGACGACGAGCGACGCGCGACGCTGCTGCTCTCGTACTTGTACTTGCGTCCATTGAGCCAAACGCACTGCTGCAAGACCAACTTTTGCTTCAACTGCAAGCGCAGCGGTCATCACGAGAAATGCGATGTCAACGAGATCCAAGTCGATGAGTGTTTGGTCCAGTGCCGCAGCTGCCGCATCATGATCTTGAAGGTCGAAGGTTGCGACTCTGTGACGTGCGTTTGCGGGTTTTCCATGGCTTGGATTCGAGAAACGGTGAATTACAAACTGTACCGGAAACAACTGGTGCCACTGGATTACTTCGATACCAAACGCTTCGAAGAATGGGACAAATGGCGCCAGCACCTTCGCAACGTTTCATCAAACCTTCAGTCAAGGCTGCGAGACATTGAGGTGCGCCAGTTTACCATACGATACGCCACATTGTTCCGAAAAGCCTTCTTGGACAAGATCTGGTCCTACAAGAAGCGTGTGTGCGTTCGGAAATTGGTTGGTTGTATCCCAAAGAAAGCGCGGGACGCCGAAATGCGACGGTGGCTGGCACAGTACACGCCGTTGCTTCGAAAGGGCTTCGGTGCCTATATTTGCTGGTTCAAGCGGGTGCATTTGTACGCCGCGTTTCGAGATGAGCTCTTCTGGAAGACGTACTACAAGAACCACCCGTGGGAGTTAGAAGAGCAGCACGAGTTCAAGACCGCTGTGCTCAAGATCAATTTATGAAAGTATTGAAGGAAACCGAAAGAGGAATCGCTTCGTCTTGTTATCAATAAATACATGTGCATGTGATAAATTTCGCTCGTAAGCTCGTAAGCTCGTAAGCCTGGCGTTCAATGGCTGCACTATACCATTGAATCAAATTGCTGCCTGGCTAGTGGGAGTGTGCCTTCTTCTTCACATACTGCAACTGCAATCAGACATTTTAAGATTTCATTGCCATGACCACGGAGCTCGGCACTTCGCGACGTAGTTGCAGTCGTCTATTCATTCTGGAAGACGAGATCGGGCGACGCGCCTTGCAAACTGTCTCTTGGATGGCAAACTTTCTGTCGCGTGCAAGGAAATAGCAAAGCGAGTGAGGATTTTTCCTAGGCTTCATGACCAAAGAAGGCGATGTAGTAAGTGTGATAACGATAGCACCAACACAATGGACGCACTGCAAATCGAGAGGAACTCGGCCACTCAGGACCACACGTCAAAGACAGTCGAGTTGTTTTTGAGATTCTCTCTATTTAGTTGGGGCTGCGGGTGCGAAATAGGTATACACGCCGCCAAATTGCTCCCGTGGAGCCTGGTCGGCGACGCCCACGTCTACGCCGATGCTCTCCTCGATGAGCTTGATCTGCTCTAGCGATTTGGTCTTCAGATGGTACTGTTGCGCAAACTTGACCGTGACTTTCACTTTATGACCCTTGGTCAAGAACTTTTTCACTTGCTCCACCTTCACTTTGATATCGTGGCCCTACAAAGCGTAAAAGAGTCCACAACCAGTCATTTAACACTGTTAGTTAACGAATTCTGTGGGTCCAATAAGAAGGCAAACAGCCCAACAAGTAATAACGGAGACCGACCGTGGGCAAATGAATGACGTACCTCGATCTTGACGCCGAATACGACCTCCTTGTCCTGCTTGGGCTTCTGAGGCTTGGCGGCCTTCTTCATCGAGAAGAGGCGCTTCTTGGCGTCAAACATGCGGCACACGACCTGGTCACCGTTCGACGACACCTGCACGAGGTCGACGCCGCGCTTCTTGGCTTCAGCCAGTGCCTGGTTCACGGGCACGTTCGGCATGATCTTGCCGTCGTCATCCACCAGCTGCACGACGCGCGCCTGGATGTCGCCGTTCACGACACCCCACTTGGACTTGGCGCTCGAGAACCACCGTGCATGGGTCGGAGTCAAGGTCGTCGTCGACGTTGTGGTCGTGAATGGCAATGACACAAAGGTATGATCGCGGATGCCGCACAGCAGCGCAGCACTGCGCGCTTTGCCATCGGTGCCAGCACCAGCAGTAGAATTGGCGACAGGCGCACGCATGGCGCGGCGCATGGCGGGCGCGCACCGCCGTGAGAGAGCTGCGAGCGCCGTCGTCATCCCAATGTCGTGATCTCGAACTGCGTTGCCCCCTGCACACTGCTTGGCCACCACACCGAGCCAGAAAAATGGACCGCAGTGATCAAAAACCTCTTCTTGTGCATACTTTAGCAAACCAGTAAATAACGGTATGCATCTGCAAAGGATAAATCGAGAAAGATATAGATTGGCTAAAAATGGATGTAATTTGCAATGATACGGTGATGCATTGGCTAGAATATATGATTTATTTGCATGTTTAACCAATCATGTGCGAGTCATTATACTGTGAAATTGCTATGGAGCATGCAGATTCGACGACAGCAGCATGTTGACAGCGCTGCCGTAGACGAATGGACCGATCTCTTGGTGCTATTTCACACACACTAAAGCCCACATACTCATTACAAGTCAAGTCCGAAAGGCATCACGTTATCTGCGCTCACATACGCTCAAGGCGAGTTCTGCCTTCGAGTCCTGACGATGGAAGCGAGCATCCTAAAAAATGCCAGCTCATGCGCCGGCACCAGCCACACGCACTCCCGCAAAAGAGACTCGTGTGCTGTGTTACTGCTGTCTTTGTTCCTCTAAACATCTTCGGCCGCGTCGCCATCTACTTGGCGGTTCTCGATCTCGAGCTTCTCGATCATCTGCAAAAACTCCTTCTCCTCGTTCACGCTCACCACCTTTGGCTCCATCTTGATCGACATCGAGCCCTTCTTGGCCGTGATGTGTTCCCGCACAACCTCGATGGCTTCCTGCAGCTTCTGGATACCCTTCTGCTTGTCCAGCGTGCTCGTCGTCATGACGTACATCGGCGGCGCGATCAGCTTCACCTTGACCGGGATCTCGTCCGTGCTCGTCGCTTGCGCGGCTTGCAGCGCCGAGCGGATCGCCTCAATGCCTTCGTACGTGAAGCACGTCACCTCGATATCGGCACGCACCTTGATCGGCTGTGGGGTCAAGCGACGACGGATGTGCGCCTTCAGCGAGGTCAGGATCTCTGGCGTGATGTCGAGGCCGTCGAACACCGAGTCGTCCGTGATGCCCATCTTGAACACATCGTAGCAGTGCACGTACTCGACCTTCTTGTCGTCCTCGTTCTCGTTCTCGATCTTAAACTTCTTGTACAGCGGCCACGCGATCTTTTCGTAGAGCTCCTCGATCTCGAGACCCGAGTCCTGCGACACCTGACGCAGCACGCCGTGCACGGTCTTGGCTTTGTTGTATCGTTCTTCGCACTTGGCGATATCTTCCGGGGACACACGGCGCTTCGACAGATCGATGTACCCCTTCTCCTTGTCCACACGCAGCACCATCACGACCTCGTTCTTGCCGACACGGATGAGCTTGTTGATCGAACGGATACGACGACGCGACAGCTCCGACAACAGAATCATACCCTCAATGTTGTTGTACTCGAGCAGCGACACGTACGCACCCATTTCTGCGATCGAGCGCACGTTCACCATCACCAGCTCGTCGATCTCCGGGTACTTTTGCTCGTAGAAGCGGCATTGCAGCTGGATGATTTCCGCCGACGCGTTCGGGTCTTCGAGGCCGGCGCCGGCGGCGTTCGCAGCGGCAGGGGCGTCAGCAGCAGACATAGTGTTCACGGGAGCACGGGGGCGAGAAGGGGGAGGGAAGTTCCTACAGCGGCGGTAGATTGAGCTGCTCGAGAGGGGGGAGCGCGCGTTCTTTCCTTGTGAACCAACGACCACGAGCGAATCGTGTGCAGCCACAAGAACCTTATCTTACGCCAGGCACAGCAGTGGAAACGAAATATTACGGGAAGTTATGTGTTTTTCACATATTTTAAATTTGTGGACTGCAGATGGTTATTTTTGAATTATTGTTGTCGATGGGTCGGGTTTTTATAAATACAGAGAAAGAGTGAATTGGTTACAATTAGAAATCGTACTTACAAGGGATCAAGTCTTTAAACAGTTTGATGCATTGTGCAAAAGTGTTGGAAACAAGCCACGAATCAGATCAGTCGTCATGGGTGTCACCGCCATGTTTGCACGCAATCGCCTGCATCACAGAACTCAAGCAACTTTGCACCACACAAAGGGTTGCCAACTTCCACCACTGAAGCCATAAAGAACGAAATCAACGCCGCGGAGGAAGCCACAGCATGTACGGCACCGTAGGCGGCGACGCGCCTCCACGTGCTGCAGACAGCAGCGATGCTCCTGAGCTGCTGATCGAGATAAGCGTCAAGCCGCCGCCACGCGGTCCTGCGGCGCCTGCTGCGTCCGCCAGCGACGTCGCGCCGTCGTCATCGCGCAGCGACCTGTTCCTGGAAACGCCCGCCGAAGTCGAGGCAGATCGCGCCGCGGCGCGCAAGAAGCAGCGCAACATCTTCATCCCGGTCGTGTGCAGCATCTTCGGCGTGATCATCTTCATGCGCCTCGGCGTGCTCGTGGGCACGCTCGGTCTGCTCTACGCGTGGCTCGTCATCGCTGCGGCGTTCGCGATCACGCTGCTCACCATCGGCTCTGTGTCCGCACTGGCGTCTGCGTCGTTCACAGAGTATTCGCAAGGTAACGCTGTGCATTTCTATGTGAGCAGGTAATACTTCGATGGTGATGGCATTATGCGGATGACTCAGTGGTATGGATTCTGTGTGCGCATTGTTGTCATGCAGCTGAACACGTAGACATCTCGGGGAGTTTCTACAAGCTCATCCGGCGCTCACTGGGCCGCCACCTCGGTCAGCTCATCGGCGTGATGCTCTACATGTCGTTTGCGGTCGCGACGGCGTACTATCTGCTCGGATTCTCCGAGATCACGATGTTCTACATGGGCATCTTCGCGACGACGCACACGTTGCCGTGGAGTGCCGACGGCTCGTGGGTGACTGTGATCATCGCGAGCACGCTGCTGGCGCTGTTCACGTTCTCGTACTCGGTCGGCGTGAAGCCATCGCGCCGCGTCGTGCGGTTTGTGTTCATCGCGGTGCTCGTGGCCGTCGCGTGCAACATTTTGTTCCTGCTCGTGACCAACCCGGACACGCACACGGGCTTCAGCGTCGCGCACCTGCATGAGAACGCGCGGCTCGATACCTCGTCCACTCACTTGATCGCGATGTTCTCGACGTGTTTCCCCGCGTTCTGTGGCGTGCTCGCAGGCACGAGTCTCGCGGAAAACATCTCGGTGTGCTTCCCGTACCCGGTGTCGTCGCTCACGTCACCTGCCTCGATGGCCGCGAAACAACCGCGCCAACTGGTGCTGGGCGTCCACAAGGCGCTGTTCTTCAGCTTCTTTGTGTACGTCGTGCTGAGTTTCGTGCTCGCGGCGAGCGTCGACAACGCGACACTTCACCAGGAGGCGCTCATCGTGCCCGTGGTGGTCGACTCGATCCTCGGGATCCCACTCGTGTACATCGGCATCGTGTTCGCGACGCTCTCGTCGGCGTTGTCCAACATCATGGGCGGCAGCAGTATCCTGAAAACGCTGCTGCTTTCCGCCAACACAGCAGAAGACGCGTCTACGGACGATGCGGCAGCATCACCGGCGACAACAATGACGGACAGAACACGGTTGATTCGTGCCTCGTCGTCTAGACGATCACTCACGTCGTCGACGATGGAGCTGTCATCATCACCATCGTCATCGTCGTCCTCGTCACCCTCCTCGACGTTCTACATGACGTTGTTGACGTGGACGCTGAGCCAAGCGGCGATCATGTGCGGCACCGTCGACGCGATCCTTCCCCTCGTCACGGCTGCGTTCCTGCTCACGTTCTTCGTGCTCAACTTTGCGTGTTTCTTCCAAGACGTGTCGTCATCGACGTTTAATCCAACCTTCCGAATGGTCAGCTACCTACCTATCTCCTTCGCATCGGAATCGAATGCTTGAGCTGACACTTGTTATGTCTCTGTAGTACTCGAGGTGGACAGCACTGCTTGGCGCGGTTCTGTCGCTAGTGGCGTTCTTCCTGGTCATCTCGACCATCCTGTTTGTCGTCGTCGGTGTCTTTGTCGTAGGGTACGCGACGTTCTATCGCGACGAACTGCCGAGTCTTGTCGAGCGGATGTACGTCGAGAAACGACACGCTCGGCGCACGCACGTGACTCAGCCGATGCGAAGTGGCAGCTTCCTCGACACGATCGTTGATGAAAACGGTGAGATCATCGCACCACTGACGTCACTTATCTCGCCAAAAGTAGGCGCAAAGGACGACGAAGGAGACACCGAGAGCGAGAAAAAGCGCTTTGAGCTGGCCGCGCAGTACGTGCGCGATGCGATTCACGGCAGGTTCCTCGGCGAGGAATACCTGATCGAAGGGCTCCACAAGACGCACTTCAAGCGGATGTACCACGCGCTCTCGTTCGTGCGCACGGCCAACATGGCCATCCTGCTCGCGCTCGCGTTCTTTGAGACCCCGTCGTGGTGTTTCTTTGCCGCCAACTGTGGCGACCCCACGAGAGTGCTCACCTGGGAGCTCCCCGTGTTGTCCCAGCAGACGACGATCGCGATCGAGCTGGTGTGTCTGAGTCTACTCGCGATCGAGATGACGCTCAAGTACACGTACATGGGGCAGCGCCTGTACTTTGTTAACAAGTGGCATGTGATGCAGTTGATCTGTCTTTTAGCGGACTTTGCATCCGTGCTGATCGTTGTGTTTGTACCAGAAGCGTCCACCGCCGCTGCCACACACAGCGTTGAAAAGTACAGCCATCTGCGTGAGGAGATCGAAGGTATGAAGCCCCTGGTGCTGGCGCCGTTGATTCGGCCGATCCTGTTGCTCTCGATGAGCCACAAGCTTCGCTCGGGGTTCTCGAGTCTCGTGCGTGCGTTGCCTCGCTTCGCCGACGGCTTGCTCACGATCACGGTGCTCATCGTGATCTACGCTGTGTGTGGCATGGTGCTCTTTGAAGGCACCGACGAAGGCACGACGTACTTCAACAACTTTCCCGATGCGTGTCTGAATCTGCTGATCTTGCTGACCACAGCCAATTTCCCCGACGTGATGATGCCGATTTACTCGCAAGTGCGCGCCGGCAGTCTCTTCTTCGTGAGCTTCCTCATGGTCGGCCAGCTGCTTGTGATGAACCTCGTGTTTGCGTCGGTGTATCAGAACTACCGCCAAGAAGTCGCGCAGCGGGCGATGGACTACGTCGAACAGCGATTCCAGGCTCTGCAAGTCGCGTTCCAATTGTTGCCAGAAACCGTTGACGACGAAGACAAAGCCGACACATTTGGCGACGACAAAGTGATCACGCGCGCCGTCTACGAGCGCCTTCTCTCGGAGATCCTGCGGCCGGCGTTTTCTCTGTTCCACGACACGAAGAAGTTGAACAAGAAGAAAAACAAATCCGTAAAGAAGAACGTCGGCTTTATGAGACTCGTGAGCGATATTGACGAACAGAACGGGATCACGTTTGAGCAGTTCTTCTTGCTGATCAAAGGGTTTGCTGCGCGCCAAAAGAGTGCGCAGAAGAAGCCCAAGAAGGTGCTGAAGCGCCAAAACACGCTCCGAGTCGTAAGTTGGATGCAGAGCGCCGTCGAGAAAGGATGGTTCGACACCGCGGTCGACGGGCTGATCCTCGTCAATCTGTTTACGATCCTCGTCGAGACTCAAGCGAAGATCGCGCGCGAAGAAGGCGCGTACCTGACCTGGGAGCGTTGGATGCCGCTGTTTTCCGCGGCATACCTTGTCGAGATGTGCATTAAGATGTACTTCTACGGCTTTGGCAGGTACTTTGACCAGCTGCGGAATGTGTATGACTGCGTCGTGACGATCATCATCTCGATCGCCGAGGTGAGCATCCGTGTCCACTATGGTGATGCGATGGGGTGGGAGTGGGTGCGCTTCCTGCTGCTGCTTCGTTTCTTGCGTTGTCTGCGGTTGCTGGTCGCGCTCAAGTCGCTGAGTTCCATGTTTGCGATCGTCGTGCGACTGATTCCAGCGTTCACGACGCTTTACGGTAAGGAAAATGCAGAGCAATGACTGCTGAGTTGTCCCAATTGCTGTAGAGTGATATCCCCCTTTGTGTGCATATATGTGATGATTGGCGTTCAGGCATGCTTGGGATCGTACTGGCCGAGTACGCAGCGATCGGGATGCAAGTCTTTGGCGGGAAGCTCGTCCTGGGCGATCCGCGGCTCGCGAGGATCACGTACGGCACCGCGAACTACTATAGCAACAACTTTAACGACTTTGCGTCGTCGCTGGTCACGTTGTTCGAGCTGCTCATCGTCAACAACGTACGTTTTCCTTTAGTTTGCATATCTTGTTCAATGCAGACGCATGACTGATCGTTATCATTGGCTTGCCAATTTTGCAGTGGTACGTCACGATGGAAGGCGCCGAAGTGGTCACGAGCAAGTGGAGTCGCATCTACTTTATCAGCTTCTACATCATCGGCGTCGTCATGGTGCTGAGTCTCGTCGTGGCGTTCGTGGTCGAAGCGTACTTCGAAGATGCTGCGTCCACAGAAAGCAAGACCTCGGCACCGATGAGCGGCTCGTCGTCGACAGCAACCAACTTGTCATTGAACAGATCGAGCAGCTCGTCGGTCTCCGAGCCGCCTCGAGACTCGAGCCGCGACGACCATGACCACAGCATGCAGCAGCGGCTCGTGCGCCGCAAGTCCCTCAAACTGTGTCCTCGCGCCGACAGCATTTACGTCGAGGATTTCCTGTAAAGAAGAAAATAACGCTGGGTCTGTCCGTGCTTGGTACAATTTTGAATTCACCAGTCAGTAGAAACGTTTCCACGATTGACATACAAAAGAACCAGCATTGATTGCAGCACAAAATGTTCTTTTTCAAACTAGAACGAAGAAAAGAACGGATTCAAACACATCACTGCCGCTGTAAGGCGGCAACACTACATAACACTCAAGGTGACCTCGACTCATCGATCCATGCCTCTTACGAATACGTGCGCCATGTCGCGTCTTACGTTCTCCCACGACGCTCTGTCAACTGTCTCACCAGCTTTTGTGGGTCAAAGCAGCTCACCAGAGTTGGAATAGCATCGGGATTTGGGACATCTCGCAATGTATATGCCTCGCATGCGCTTCGCGGACGACACAATGAAACAGCAGTCGATACGCTGTGCCACTGAAGGCAGCGCCAACAAGCTTCGCATACTTGTAGACCTCGAGTAGATCTTTCAGGCTAGTGTGCCGTTCGAGGACCTTCAGAGCGCAGCCAGAATCCACGGCAACTCTCCAAAATGTCACGTTCTTGAAATGATCTTCGCCGTTTCGACCACGAATATAATGCCAACGAACGGAGTCGATTAGATCGTCCATTTCTCGGTAGCTCCCAAACCCGTCCACAAGCAAGAACGCTTCCGAACCACTCACTTCGCCACAAGCGTACAGCACTCTGCTCTCCAGAGCTTTGCGATTCTTACAAAATTGGCGAAGATTCTCGTCGCTGTAGAAACACTAATCGTCAACCAGAGTCGCCAGAGGCGTCTTGGACTCGTCGAGGCAGTGAGTTCGACCCAGTTCGTCAGGCGTGCATACGCAAGCAGATCGTCACGATGCCAAACCGGCAACACCACCACTTCAGCAGAATCACTCTCCTTGGCGTCGTACTGACTCGAGGTCGCGAGCACATGGAAAGGAAACAGTCCATTGATCAGACGATTCACTTGCGCCTGAGACTAGGCACAAGCGCGCCTTGAAGCTCATGCTCCGCACGAAGAGCGAACAAATCAGTCGCACACAAGTTTATTTTCCGTACACAGCCACCCTGGCCATCGAAATACACAACAGCATCCATGACATCGCCTGTTTTCACCTGCCGTATGATCAGCACTTTCTGCTTCTTGATGCACGCCAAGTGCATGCCGAACAGCATCACAAAGCACGTCTTGCCGACGCCTTGAGAACCCACAAGCACCACACGGTTCTTTCCGATATTTGGAAGCAGCTTTTGCACAACTCGCCACAGCATCGCTTCCTCCGTTCGCACGAAATACGACGTCGGGAAATCGCCATACTCTTCCCAGACGCGGTTCATACCGGGTGCCTTGACGATGGAGTTCTTGTTTGTGTCTAGCGCATCCAGGTCAACCTCGCTTTCAGAGATCTTCACTGGTTCCAATGGAAACAACACCGGTCCCATATCGAGCCTTCGTCGTTTTGCGAGTTCTTAGGCACCACCACGACAAGAGCGTCGATTGACCCGCCGTTCCCAATCAGCGAGTTAACTTCAAGCGCCTGCCTCGCATGGAAAGCCGCGGTATCGACGTAGACCTGGAGACTATCTAGAGAGATTTGTGAGAGGTGGCTATCGTCGTATTTAACCTTCACTGCGTCTAGAACGTGAAGCACCTTGGCATCTTCCTCACAGTCCACGAAATGCATCTGTGCGACTTTTTCGCCGCTTGCATAAACGAGTTGGAACCAAGCTTCGCACGTCATCTTCTTCGACGCCGTCGAATTGAACTCAGGCGTTGTTGAACGAAAGACAAAGTGAGTGAGTCCTTTGAGTTCACGAGCTGTGCATTAACGGTGAGATAGGAGTGGACACCTGGGAAAAGAGCGCAGCGTGAGTGACTGAAAGCAACCAGCGAAGGAAACGCCAGAAAACCTTTGAATTGAGAGCACCAGCGTCCACTCTCATCTTTCCACGTGGAAGCAACACGCTTTTTAAGGCGAACAGTGTGGATCGTGTGGCCATGCAAGTCAAAGTACTGACGACATATCGATCTGCTTTGACTCGGAGAAATGGCAAGGCATATAATCAAATACTGTAATTTGCTTTTGTCGACACAATTTCCATACCCACTCCAGTACGAGCAATGAATGAATCGCAGAGTGAAATAGATGTATACATCCACACACCCATTCCCCTTCGTTTCGCGCTACAGCGTCGACTCGTTTGTGTTACTGCCGTCGTCGTGCTGCCCGCCATCGTTGCCTGAGTCGTGGTCGATGCGTCGGCGCTTGTATTCATTGTACTTCTTCGAAGACCCTTTCACGAGCTCCGCTGGGTACTTTCGTGCGTTCTTGGCGATCTTGTCCTGCACCGCAGTGGGCAAATCTACGTTGCATTTGTCTATAGCAAAAGTGACAAGCAAAGCAACATAATGAAACTTTTTGTTCCTCCACAAAAGTCTAAAGCAGCAATCACACCAATAGCAGCATAAAGATGGCACACAACACAGTACCTGCGAGGCGTACTAAATAGATCAACACATCGCTGAGTTCTTCCCCCAAGTGTGTTTTCTCCTCTAGTGTCCATTCTGTTCGAGGCAAAAACGTATGAATCATCAGATATCGCAATGAGCACTCGACAACACACATAAGGTCCACAAAGTCTTGCTCTACGCACCTTCTATAGGCTTGTTCTCGTTCTTCCACTGAAAGATCTCGCACAATTCGCCGACTTCACCTGTCATGGCCAGCAACAGATTGCGCGGCGTGTGAAACTATACACACACAAAAATGCACGTCAACAAAATATGCTGGACTCGGATCCTATCAAAGCGAGATCCGTGGAATTACAACACATACCTGGTTCCAATCACGCTGGTCGGCAAAGTGCGCCAGTTTCTTTCGAATCGATTCAAGCGTCGTTGTCTCCTCAAACCGCGCCGGAGAGTGCAGCTCCTTCGGGGTGTCTGCAAAATCGTCGTCGTCGTCGCCCATGCTGCTCTCGATCGCACTCGCGAGCAGCGCCTCGCTCTCATGCACGCCTGCTGCATCCAGGATGTCTGTGTCGTGTTCGTGCGCGGCTTGCAGCAGCGCGTGCGCCTGGGCTTGCGCGCGTGCTTGTGCTTGCACCTGGGTGTGAGCCTGTACCTGAGCTTGTGCTTGAGCAAGAGCTTGGGCCTGCGCTTGAGCGTTCAGCATCTCCTGAACTTGAGCATGCGCCTGCTCGACAGCTTGGGTCTGCGCTTTCAACAGCACCTGGGCTTGCGCCTGTGCCAATGCCTGAGATTGTGCTTGTGCTTGCGCATGAGCCTGTGCTTGTGCCACAGCGTGAGCATGCGCTTGCGCTTGTGCCTGGTTCTGTGCGTGGGCTTGCGCTGCTGCTTGTGCCTGCGCAAACTGCACCTGGAGATCCATCTCTGCTGAGGTTGACAGCGCCGTCGCCGATGCCGCCGCGTGCATCTCGGAACCCGAGAGCGACGACGCGGCTTCGTTCTCGCTGCCCAGCTCGTAGTCGGAATCGTGGAGCGCAGGCATGTTCTTGATCGCGTCGGGGCCGATCGGGTGGTTGTGCTTGTCCTGCATGCGCACTTTGACGCGGTACGTCGCGCCAAACTCGACCGCCGACGCGTACACGTGGAACGGACAGCCAATGTCCCTTAGCTTATGCCGCAGCCGTCGGCCATTACCGCGCGCGCGGAACTTGATCCCATGCGTGCATTTGAACGTCTTGGACAGAAACTCTGCAATGCTCTTACGATCGTGGCGTCCTACATAGACAAGTTTTAGTCATGCTGCCTGAACGCTCAACATACACATACACACATGCTCTGCTATACCGCGCGTTACCTTTGGAGACCGTGCGGTTGTACACCTCGAACGTGAGCGACGAGCGCTTACGGATCGGGTGGTACTTGTCGATCGCGACGGCCACGGCGTGGTCGAACGCCGCCCAGTCGTCGTAGTACTCGTCGAAGAGCGCCGCGGAGCTGCCGCCATCCAGGCCGTCGTGGCCGTCACCCTCGCCTTCGCCGCCCAGAGCCACCGACGCGGACGACGAGGCCGCCGCGTGGACGTCCGCCAGGTGCGCGTGGCGCTCGTCGTCGCTCTCGTCCAGCGCGTCGACACCACCCTTCATCTCGAGCGGCTTCAGGTCCATTGTGCTGTTCTTGCGCTTGGGCGGCGTGTGTACCACGCAACACAAGTTGTGTTCCTTGTTTTGGGCAATGCTGCAAGGCACACTTATCACTTGACGTATCAAATCAAATAACCGTTAGGTATGTCGCACTGTAAGCCTCGAAGTGTATGTGTTGCAGTATCTGGCACAGCGCGAGTTGTTAGGAACCATAGAGCTGAATGTGGTTGTAACTCGCATTCACCGTTTGGAGAGCAGCAGTGTGAGATGCTGCAGGAAATCTGCTTCCACCTGTAAGTCAACGCTCAAGTCGGAATACTCCTGAAGCCGTGTATGAAACGCCTCCCATGACGCATGCATCGCCTCAAGTTTTGGAGCTGGCACGACAATTTCCGTTCTATTCGGGCGTTGTTCGCCTTCTTCCTCATGCTCATCTTCGCACTCAACGCTGTCGTGGTCCTCAGAATGCTGGTTTGCATTACGGTTACGGACACTGAATCCTTTGAAACTACTGCAATGCGTGAAGGAGAGTGAAGTTTGGGAAGAAGCAGCAGCGTCAGAGCACCTGACATGAACCGATTCTGGAAAGGGCATGACAATTTCTTGTCATCGTAATTCGTATGGACAGAGCAAATGTGTCGGTCAGCTCTACTCAGTGCCAGCGAAAAACTCTATATAGGTGCAGGCGATGCACAAACGCACTCGCCTCGCTCGTCTACATGGGCTCTTTCATGTCCTGCGTCGTCAATCTAGAATTGCGTAGGAGAGAGCTATGGTTCGTTGCGAAATTGCCATATGAATGATCGATGTATCCAAGTCAAAACTAGGATCAAACAGCCACGCAGCAGTTGCATTAGCGCTTGCTATAGCCGACTCACTCGATGGTGCCCATTCGCACACTATCAAGATTTCCCGAGCGCTCCGTCGCCTTTGCGACAAACAGTATCGCGGCCAATGTGCTGCAGTCGGCTATGAGCGTGATAGTGCCTTCGACGAAGGATTGCCAGCAAGATTTGAAAAGGTCGACATCTCACTCAAATCAGTACACTGGACATTTTGTACCCATGTTTCCATGCAATCAGGATTTGTGGACTCATACCTCTTTTGAACGTCATGAGTTTGGGCTTGTGTTTTATGCCATCATTCGATCCGTTTGATTAAGGACATTCTGGATGCCCAAACTTCTACGATACCATAGCGTCACTGATCTACGAAAGCCTCTATTCGACGCTCTGGAACAGGGGAATCCGGAGACAGTTGGATTGTTTCTGGCAAGCGCACCGCCTCAGCGAACGACAAGGACAACAGGGGAAGAACAGCCCTTTCGTTTGCGCCAATGTAGAAGACGAACAAGGGAGAACGACTGTCTCGTATGCTGCTGAACGGGGCTGCATCTCAACAGCGCAAAGACTGATCAAAGCAGGAACGCCTGTCGATGCAGCAACAGTCCAAGATGGACTTATTCGTGCTCGTGAAACGTGTCTGACCTACTCTGGGCGTGCTGGTCACAAGAAGATGTTCGAAATGCTGATCAAAGATGGGGCGAACGTGAACGTCCAAGGTCCGGACACCTGATATCTATTGCGCGACGGGGTGACGCCTCTGGTGTCAAGTTGCTTTGCACGAGTGGAGATTTGTTTGCAAAAGACGTGTCTGACTCTGGAAGTGAGAAGCCGTTGTTTCTTAAAACCGTGAAGTCCATGAGACTCGCCTCCGGACATGGACGTCGATGACGCAGTTGTTGAAGATGAAGTTGACGATGCAAATGGACAAACTATCAAGAAACCACCGCCACCAGTGCTGACCCTCGTTCCGTCTGTGAAGTGCCAGCTCCCAGAGTTCCGTGACAAATGCCGTCAGTTCTATCGCCACAAACTGTCTGCGTGTGCGTTCTCGGCCTTCGTGTTTGACCTGTTTAGTAAAGACAAAGTTGACGATGTGGTGCAGCGAGCGCTGCGGGAATCGACGGCGAGGAGCGCCGCGTGACGCTCCTGTTAGTCTATCCCCACCTGCGACCACATATCCTCACCCACTGCTGCGGCCGCTGGCTGTGTTTCAACTGCAAGCTGCTGAGCGATGCTCTCGAAGGTGGCAGGCTGCAATCAGGTCACGCGTCTCTGTGGCCATACCATGGGTTGGCAATTTGAGATCAAGTTTAACGCGCTGGAGCACAAAAAGCTTCTCCCAGTGGACCTGTTCAGTCTCGAGTTGCTACGCGACTGGGATGCTTGGCACACCAAGTGCAAGAAAGCCGCAAAGGAGTGTGCCGATCGTGCAAACAAGAAGAAAAGGATTGAGACCCTGCAGCGCGTGATGCCACCGTACTTTCACGCATACCTCTGGCGCTGGCGCCACACGAAACAATGCCGCCGCGTCGTCCAGGAAATCGAGTGGAAGCGGTGCAATTATGAACGCGAAGCGTACTTCAAGCCATCTGTGCTTGTCAACGCGACGCAGCTCTCGTTCTGGCAGACCCACACGAGAAGTAGGCACACGAAGAAGAAGAAAAGCGTCGTCGTCGCCATCGGGCTCAGCAAGACCAAGCAACTCCAGCAACTTAAAGATGACAATTCTCCATTTCCAAGTACCCACTAGCAAGCGAACGGCAAAGAAAAAACACACATATCGTTGTGCTCACAATGGTGTCCTGGAATTCTGTGGATCGCATTGTTATTCAGTGCAAAAGATCCTGAAAATCTTCTTCTGCCAGGAGCTCAGCCATGTCCTTTTCAATGGCTTCTCGAAGTGAGAGATCATGAGCTGATAGTGGCGGTCCCAGAGATTCGCCATCGTTGCCATGGAAGCTGGAATGATCGGCCCGGGTTGCTGAAGAAAGGTAGGAGCGTGGAGTGGCAGGTTTGTGGATTGTTGCTCGCTGCCGTGCCTGCAAAACGTCTTGCTCGTAGAGATCCTTGACGTCGTTAAATAGGTCAAAATCGTCGTCGACATCCAAGCCATTTCGAGGATTGCCATCAGCTTGCTGTTTAGGAGAGACCGATTGCTGTAATCCTGTTTGTCCATTCAGTCGAGCGAGCTTTCGCTCTCGCGCTTGCATCCCTTGCAGCAAATCGCGAAACATGGAAGAGGTCTCTGCTGAAGTTGCTGCCAGCGAGCGCCTCAAGCTGTCTGGATGATCTTCTTGCGACCGAGGACTCGAAATCCGTAGCGCCTTCTGTTGCTGATTTAGCAGGTTCGCTGCACTTGCTGCCTTTGGAAAAGCAGCGGCTTTGTCGTCTTCGAGCGCATCGACGACGTCAAATAGCGACGTCTCATACAAGCTGCTGGGGCTGTTGCCTTGCCGCGCATAATCACTGAACCCGTTCATGAGCACAAATGACGGAGAATCGCCGTTGATTTCGTCCACTAACGCAGAATCGCCATCGCCAGGTCCTTCGCCTTCACTGTCGGTATCTCGCTTAAGCACTTGTGCTTCGTCCTCGAAAGAACGCTCATACTGCCGTAGCTGCATATGAACGTGGCTAGGCTTTCTATGGCTCCTGGGAGCTTTGTTATGGCGACTGCGGCGTTGTCTGTCTCGCTGTTCTGTGCGCTGCGTGGGAGACTTGTTCGCTTGCTCTTCATCCCTTTCATCCGCCTGCTTCTCTTCCTCACTGTCGTCCTGAGCACTTCGATCGTCGCCGCCACTATTAACTGCGTCTTGCTCAGAATCCAATTCGATTCGCAGGTATTTATCAAATTGCCTTCGTTGCACCTCTGGCGCTTCCTTTAGACGCGCACTAGATGGTTTTGATCGATTTGATTGAGTCACGCGTCGAGACTCGCTCTGTGGCTCTGCGCCACAAGACTCGCTTAAGTCTCCGTTGCGCTCATCCTTCTCGCTTTTCTTGATCTCCTCCTCTTCTTCACGGCCAGACGCTTCTTCGTTGCATGGCAACGCCTTCTCTGTTTCGACATTTCCAGTTGGTACCGATTTCTGCTCCGAAATATTTCGTGCCGTTTCCGCCATCGCGACCTCCATGCGCTGTTTCCACTCGTCCATAATGTCCTTGATCTTCTCCGGCAGCTCCATGGACGTGTTTAAAAAAGACGACACATCCAGCTGCGGTGGCGGCATCGAAGGAGCAGCTGGTATGGACAAACTGCTTGGTGTATCTCTAGTTGCAGTCTGCAAAGAGGATTGCGCATTTTCTGATACCATAGCAACCGAACTCGCCATGGATTTCTGTAAACGCTCGTCCAGTTCCTTTTGTTTTTCCAGAATGCGCTCTCGCCGTTCTTGGAGAAGCTCGTCCTGTGCGTCCTTCAGCTGCTGATTCACTCGCTCGAGCTCCTGTTTAAACTTACGCTGCTCGTCTTGATCCTTGAGTTCCATCTCTTCCTTTTGCCTTCGGACCAGTTTGCGCAGCTTCTCCACCTCCAGCTGAGCACGATAACGACGAAGGAATCCGCACAGTTAGAAGAATGCCAGCCACAATCAACTACAAGGTTCATAACACGCATAAATATATGGGCGTGCCTTGAGCAAATCCATGGTCTGGTCCGTCTCCATTCGATACCGCGCTTCCGCTTCCGTGCTCTCTTCCAGCACCAGCACGCGTTCCTGGTAGTCGCGGAGCTTGAGCAACGTCGCCTCGAGCTTCTCACTGAGCTCTTCGATCTCGTCGGTATCGCGCTTCACCTGCTCCCGCAATTCCGTGATCTCCGCCTCCAAAACGCCGCGCTGGCGCTTGAACTCAGACTCGGACTCTTCCTGGAGTGTTCCTATCTGTATGCACACAGCATATACATATTAAGACTCACACAAAGGCACTACAAGCACAGAGTATGATTCACCTAGACTGCAGCACATACCTCCACGATGCGGCGGATGAGTTTCGTGACTTTGTCTCGGTCTTCGTCGCACAAGTCCGCGATCCTGGCGTTCTTCACGCGCCGCTCTTCCGTCTCCATCGTCGCCTTGATGCGCACCGACTGGCGCAGCTCTTTCCATCGTGACGGCGGAATCGGAGCGGCACTGGGCTTTGTCATAGCGCCACTAGCACCAGCAGGCGCGCTCTCTTTGTACACGATTTTGCCTGCGGATGCCATCGTGTGAGCGGTCGTTTTCGCTTGCGAGCCGCCGTTGATGGGTCCATTGTGAGTGCCAGCGGTGTGTGCAGTAGCATGGCGAGCGGCTGTGCGATTCGTGCTCGTCACAGCCCCAGCTCCGTCGTCATGATGCCGTCGCCCCGCCCGCCGCCTCCACTCCTGTGGTGTCTCCATTTTCACCGCATCAAAGAGACAGAAACGACACTTTGGCTTTGCTTTTAGTGGAAAAATCGACAAATGCGGCTGTTTCGTTGGATAATATACTTAGCAAAAGCGATGTGATTGGATGGAATTGAAAATAATACAGAGCTACTGATACAGAATTGCGATCATCGGACACACACGACGGAATATGGTCAGGAACACGAAGTGAACGCACTGGAAGAATGGAGTTTGGTGTTGTGGCCATATTTGCTGCGTGGTCGGCGAGCAACGCGAGGTTCAAGGCGCTTTAGTACATGCTACGCCTGCACATTCAAAGTCCAATCGAAAAATCCGATTAGTTGGCAACTTTCGGGGTGTCAGGCATGTTAAACTCACGAAGTGCTACGTACTGATGGTATGCTGGCGCACCCTGGCGCTTTCGCTCCCGCATCGCCATGATGTTCGCAAGATACGAGAAGGACGTCAAGTGCAGCTGCGCGTGAGCACAAGGCACACATTATGGTAAGACAAATCTGCATTTTGAGACGAGTCACAGCAAGTCTTTTGATTCGCTTGCAATGAGGACTCGCGCACCTGTCTATTGTAGTCGTCTGCATGCACCATCCACAACCACACAGTGTCTGTTAGCTTGCACAACCACACCAATACACACACATGCGCATATACAACAGCTTATGCAGGCGTACCTGGCGAGATCTGGTTCATCTGTCGCGCCTGCTCGAGCTGCTCCATGCGCCGCTGCTGCTCCATCTCGTGGCGCTGCATTCGTACTTGCACGTCGTTGGGGAATCCTGTGAACACATATATAAAGAGAGAGACATGGCGCCACTGTTGAGCACAAGAGCACTAAGAGGGGAAGAAGATGCCTGTAGACAACGCACTGTGGCTTCTCTGGGGCTCCATCTTCGTTCGCGAATGACGCGCGTCCGACGTCGTCGAGTCGGCAATTCGGTGAATGCACCAGCAGTGCCACAGTCAGAGTGTTGATGGAAACAGCTCCAAAAGTTCAACCTGAGCAGATTTGACGCGCTCTGGTTGGCAGCTTTATTTCAGAACTTACATCCAATCAAAAAGTGTGTGTGTATTTTTAACGAATATAATCGCTGTTCCTGGTCCATAACGATCGATGAGTGGGTACAATGAAAGGAATGATATTTTTAACCAATGAGGTACATTATTGTGTGTTTATTTTTGGCGAATAATTGGAGAACTGGTATTTGTGAGACACATGATTGGTGAGAATGTGTGCGTCGTGCGTCCCAACCATCCATGTGTGTGTCTTTTGGTGGCGAAGAGATCAAAGGAGGAGGAGGAAGAAGGCAGTCGCCGCGTATTTGACCGTTCGTTCGCAGCTGCTGCCGTAGGGATTGATTCAGGTGCAAGCGACCATGGGCAAGCCAAAGCACGTCGAAGATGACCTGATGATGACCATCGCGTCCGATGAGGAGGTGCGTCTGCTTTTGTACTCGTGGTGGCGGCAAGAGCAGCCAATGCATGCCTGCTTGAGAAATGGATGGCATGCGCTTTTGACACTAACTCACGTCTGGCATGTACATGCACTTGTGCGTGATTTTATAGCTCTCCAATGTGGAAGACAGCTCGGATGAAGAGGTCGACGAAGAAGAAATGAAGGATGCCATCATCTCCAAGGTACGAAAGACTGTTCATGGAGTGCGTTTGTCGTTGTGCGGACGCTCTGACTGATCTCGAGTGCGTTTCTTGCTTCCTCTTTACGACGATGCGTAGAAACAACTGCAAGAGGAGGAAAAGGCGAAGAAGAAAGAAAGTGTGATCGCCGAAGGTTTTGAGTTCGACGCCGACGGATTTGCGGGACCGACAGGCTCGTCGTGGGATTTTACGAGTACGTTCTGTCAGCTGATTAGAAGGAAAGGCATGAATGGGGAAGTAACTGATAATGCATGTTATCTTGTGTTTTGCGCTCATGTAGAGGCTATTTCCCGTATTGAGAAGATGGAAGCAGGTATGCACCAGGGCACACAGCGCACAACGATCCAAACGAAGATCGCAAAGCTTCGTAAGGAAAAAGAAGCCGCGAAGCTCGCAAAGAAGGAAAAGAAAGCTCTGAAGGCTGCAAAGAAGGAGAAGTCTAACGACAAGGGGGATGGAGACGAGAGCGGCGATGATAAAGATGCCGAGAGTGGAGACTCGGATGCGCCTGAGAAGGCAGGCTCGGATGACGAGGAAGAGGATGAGGAAAGCAGCAACGATGAGGAAGAGCAGCCTGGATACGAGCACCAAGCAGACGACGACGCTGAGGAGGATGTCGTGGAAGAAGAGCGTTTGCAGTCTGCTTTGATGGCCGGCAAGAAGGACTTGAAGTCGCGCGAAGAGCTTGTCGACGAAATCGAGAAGCAGCGTGCGGCAGAATTCTTTGATGTGGACCCGTACGCTGCCGAGGAATTTGCGAAATCGAAGTTCGAAACGTTTGCGGACCTCAAGCTCTCGCGTCCGATTATGCGCGCGATCACACAGATTGGCTTTGAGAAGCCCACTCCGATTCAGCAGCGCGCGATCCCCATTGCGCTCACGGGCAAGGATATCTGTGCGAGTGCGCAGACTGGTAGTGGTAAGACGGCTGCGTTCCTGTTGCCGATCCTCGAGCGTCTTCAGTTCCGTTCTCGCCGTGTGCAGTCGACGCGTGTGCTGATCATCTGTCCCGTGCGTGAACTCGCGACACAGTGTCAGTCGATGCTGGAGCAGCTTTCCCGGTTCACTGACATCACATGCGCGCTTGCTGTCGGTGGTCTCCCATTGAAAGCCCAAGAAGTGGAGCTTCGCAACCGCCCAGACGTCGTCATCTGTACGCCGGGTCGTATGATTGATCACTTGCGCAACTCTAAGAGCATCCACATGGACGACCTCGAGATCCTGGTTCTCGACGAAGCCGATCGGTTGCTCGAGCTCGGTTTCACGGAGGAGGTGCTGGAGCTTGTGCGCATGTGTCCGATCGCACGCCAGACGATGTTGTTCTCGGCGACGCTCACGTCCAAGGTCGACCAGCTGATTAGTTTGTCTATGAAGCGTCCCGTGCGCATCAGTACGGACCCGCTGTTCGACATGGCGAAGCACTTGGTGCAAGAGTTCGTGCGTATCCGTCCAAACCGTGAGGACGACCGCGAAGCCATCCTGCTCGCGCTGTGCACGCGTACGTTCCGCACGAACACGATCGTGTTCATGGAGACCAAGGTGCATGCACATCGCATGATGATCATCTTTGGTCTCGCGGGCATTAAAGCCGCCGAGTTGCACGGCAACTTGCAACAGAAGGATCGCCTGGAGGCGCTGCAGAACTTCCGTGACGGCACTGTCGACATCCTGCTCTGTACCGATGTCGCGGCTCGTGGTATCGATGTCAAGGGCGTCCACGCCGTGATCAACTACGAGATGCCAAAGGACATCACGACGTACGTGCATCGCGTGGGGCGTACGGCGCGTGCTGGTCGCAACGGTCGTGCTGTCACGCTTACGAGTGAATCGCGTCGTCTGCTGATGAAGCAAGTATCGCGCCATTGCCACGGCTTTGTCAAGAGTCGAGCTGTGCCAGATCCGGTCATCGCGCAGTGGAAGACCCGCATTGAGAGCATGCAGAGCGACATCAAGCTCATCATGCACGAAGAGACGTTGGAGAAGCGCATGCGGGAGGCCGAGAAGGAAGCCATGAAGGCGTCCAACATGGTGCGGTACCAGGACGAGATCGCGTCGCGTCCTGCGCGAACGTGGTTCATGTCGGAGAAGGAGAAGAAGCGCGTGGCGGAGAATGCCGAGGAAGATCGACTAGAGCGCCAGGGGGTTAACAAGGACGGCGACGCGGACACGGAGATGTCGCGCGCCAAGAAGCTCAAGCTGATGAGCCATAAGAAGCGCCGTCTCTTTGAAATCCGCGAGCGCGAAGAGCACGCACTCGCCGACGCGCGTGCAGAAGACTCGGACGAAAACGCCGGAGGCAGCAAGAAGAGCAAGAAGGTGTTTGCTGCGGTCCACGTGGCTGCGGCTGCCAAGCACGCGAAGAAGGCCAACCAGTTGGCGGCCAAGGAGCGCGAAGAAGAGTCGATCTCGGAGATGCACGAGCGCAAGCGGCTCAAGCGTGAGAAGGCGCGTGCGGCCAAGAGCAGCCACGCCGGGCCAAAGTCGGCGTTTGATGTCGACATGGGCGGCAATGACGCGCCTAAGCCCAAGGCGCAGCGCAGTGCGCCGCAGGAGAAGAACCCGTTCGAGTTCAAGGAGAAGATCACAAATTTCAAGAAGCACGCCAAGAAAACGTCGAGTTCCTTCAAGTCCAAGTCCAAATATAAGCGCCGAAAGTAGACGAAGCGACAGCAACAGCAAACAACCTGGCTTTCGAAGAAGTGGCTTCTCTTTCAATGTGGTGGGGTTGTTTTATTATCCATTTTCAAATAGATTTGTTTTGTTTCTTGTTCGCGTGCTGGTGGGTGTTTGAAAATTGAGAGCCTTGCAATGACCCGACTAAAAAACGTGGACATTTACATTTGCTCTTGCCGAGCCGATTGCGACGACAACGCTTTTGCACTTCTCTGTGTGCCTACTTGTCGTGTGGATCTGTCTCCCAGAACTAAAGCAGCGCTGCAAAACCCAAGAGATTGCTCTTCAAAGCACAGCAGCGAGCAACAACCCACAGAGCTTCCACTCCACACGCACAGAGTCCCAGTTCGCCATCGCGAGCACAACGACATAATGTTTCCCTTTTTCTTCAAAATTAGAAGGAACTCGATGTCGAACTATTTCCCTGCACATTGCCAAAAACCGTCTGCATCGTGCCTTGTCCCTTCTTTTCTTTTCAGCTTGCTACACGCTACGAGTTGCCATTGTGGATTAGAGAAAACGATTTATAAAAACAAAGAGCAGCGTGCAGTACATTGTCCCATTTCCCATCCTGGAACTTGCTTGTCCTGCGTAGGCTTGCGTGGCGCTTCCTTTTCCTGACACGAGTCTTAGATACATAAAGCGTGTTTCCGCTTCCACTTACAGCTCATACGAGCCGCGAGCCGATTCGTCCTCGTAGTCTGGGAAATCCTTGGCGCTATTCAGGTCGCTGTTGCCACTGATTTGGCTCGATTGGTCGTCGTGGTAGCCAACGTCGTAGCTGTTGCGTCCTCCAGAGTGGAGCGAGTCATCGTCATGCGACTCCTTCGCGCTCAGGTACGACTCGTTGTCCTTTAGCTCCATGGCGCTCATCCACAAGTTGGTCGCGTTCGAAGCCTGGGTTTCTTCGTGATAGTCCGAGGACACTCGTCGCTGCTGGTTGTGGCCCGATCCAGGAGACGTTTGCACATCGTAGAACTGCGAGTACGCGACGCCCGCCGCAATGGCGTTTGCTGGAGGCGTGTCAGTGTTTAGCTGCTGGTCGTTTTCAACAGGTGCATTCCCTCGTGCATTGTTGTTGTAGCCATTGCCTGCTGCGTTCTGGCCGCCGTAGCCTTGCACGCCATTGTATCCCTTGTCCATCGAGAGCTCAAACGGCGACAGTGGATCATCGTCGTTGTCACGCTTTCGGCGAATCATCGTCATCGTCACGAACGCGAGGATCGCGACACCACCGATGATACCGGCAACGATTCCGACCACCGTTCCGGTGCTCATCTTCGAGTCCGAGTTCGTGCTCGTCGAACCCGATTCAGTCGGAGCTATTGAGGTAAAACACAAAAGTCATGAAAATTAGGAGCCTTGCATGAATGCGGCATCGACAAGTGCCAGCAGAAAAACAGCTCCGGCACACTTACTAGGAGTTCTGGTGGTCGTGGTGCTCGAGGTAGTTCTCGACGAACCGGAGGATCCATCGAGGATGCTGGCACTGTTCGGCGTAGGTGTTCTCTCCTCATTTCCACTGGCAGCATTCGTACTGCTGGGCGCCGGCGTCGTCACAGGAGTTGGGGTCGCAGAACTCGACGTAGATCCGGTCGCTGGCGTGGGGCTCGGACTTGGGGTCGTCGTCGTTTCCGGCGACGGAGACGGAGTAGTCGGTGCCGCCGTCGATGGACTTGGGCTCGGCGTCACCACTGGCGACGGACTTGGGCTCGGCGAGGCTGGTGCAGGTGTCGGGCTCGGCGTGGGTGCAGGCGTGGGCGAAGGCGAAGGCGCCGGCGTCGTGGTCCCGCCGCCGCTTCCGTCGGCAGTCGCCAGCAGGGAGCGACGCAGATTCGCCTTGCTCTCCATCGCTTCGTCGAGAATGCCTGTTTCGGGGAAGCCTGGGTACCCTGCGTCACCTGCATCTACCGCATCGTTAGCATACTGCGAGACACACAGGGAGACACGGTCTGAGACGCACCTTGGGCGACGGCGGAGAGCGCGGCGCTCATCAGCAGCACGACGTGCAGGAGCTTCATGGCGAATAGAGAGAGAGAGAGAGAGAGGGAGAGTTTACACAGAGAGCGGGCGAGCGAGCGAGCGTACAGAGAGCGCGTTGGTAGACGGAAAGCAAAGCGCGCGGTCCACACTACGCGAAGAAAGACGTGGTGGCGGGCACTGAACCTCCGAATAAAAGCAAAATAACGCTCGAGGACGCAGCAGTGGCGGCTGAGTCCCGTGAAAGACGATATCTGAGCAGACGATCGGTTTCGAGAGGGTTGAGCCTTTTTTTCTGTCTTCTTTATTTTTCTCCCCCGAGTCGTCAGATCGCCACTGACTGACTCCCTTTCTGTTGATTGTGTGCTTTGTTTCTGGGTCCACTTATTGTTTGATATTTGAGCAAAATGCATACGATGGTTGCGGATTGTTGGGGTCATTCTGGCTGTGATATTTGGCATTTAGGGTATATGTGAAGCAAATTGTTGGTTGCTGACAGAAAGGGGTGGGAGGGTCATCTGGTGCTGCACAGCACGTTTATGTACAGTAGAAAGACGGCAGTGGATAGGGTAAACAGATACCTGTGGTGTGGCTCGTCTGAGAAAATAAAGCGCACTTGCTCGGTTTTTGGATGCAAACACATGTCACAAGCGACATTGTGGCATGAGGCACGCCACTCGATTAATATGGATCGTCGCTGTCGACATCTGCAGTAGAATAATAACAGCTGACTGTGGAGAACGTTGGCAACATCCGCCACATGGAGAAAGCCTCGTCCTGCATCTGTCGAGAGACATGCCAGTGTCGCTCAGCCATCAATCGCCACATTTCCGTGATGAATGCCGCTTCAACGTGGCAGCGTGCTCTCGCGCGATCCATGGACTAGGGATGTAGCCACATCCGTCACCAGTTATGCGTGGCGTAAGGTGTGGAAAATGGATCAACATCTGAACTCTTTCCATCGCAACGTCGACGGAAGTATCGGTGCGCCTTGTGTGCGCAATGACACTCGGTGGTGTGTGGAACGGATGCACAGAATGAAACGGCAAACAGGAAGTATCCCTCTGTGTTGCTGACGCTGACCTGAGCAGCACTGCGGAGCTGAACATTGCACTCGGCAGATGACACGCGCGTGACGCAGCAAGCGTCGGGTCTTCCGCAACTGCAGACCGCCCCGCACACAGCGGTTATATCGCTTTTTTTTTTTTCTTGTTTCTCTCTTGCTCAGTGTTGCACAGTCAATCGATCGCTTGGTAGGTATTGCAATGGAACTTACTCTGGCAGATGCATGCGAGTCTGGGAACCGCTCAAGTGTTGGAGATGTGACCGTGAAAGTGAGAGGATGACGATGAGAGAGAACCACGGAAAAAGCGGGACATGAGGAAGAATGGAATGGATGAAGGGGAATGGTGGACCATGCCTTGGAGGTGGGACGTTGAACTTGTGTCATTTTGTCCACGCGAAGGAGAGCGAAGGAAGGAAGGAGTCGCAGGTGGGCTACTACTGTAAAGAAACAATGCTCAACGACTATATTGTGCATATTTTGTAACATAGAGTCATACTTGGCTAATATTATGATTGCTTAGTCTAAATATTGTTATTTATAAATCTAATGATATACTTACGCAATTTCCTGTTTCGTCGTGCTAAATCTTGTAATTGGTTCTAATGCCCAGAGTACCCTTCGCAGAACAGGTTTGCGCAATGAGTCTATGAACCCTAAGATTATTCCGCTGGGGCACCATCGCGATCGTCCACCGCCACCTCCGTCTGCGAGTGCCGTCACTTTCTGAATAAGCGCCTCCTCCATGGCCATGCTCCGTCGCCGCTTGTCCGCCCTGGCCACGTCGCCGTCGTGGGTGCGTCCGGGCTCCCATGACTACCTGAAGGACATCATCGAGAGCCGCGTGTACGACGTGGCGCTGCAGACGCCGCTCCAGCACGCGCCGTCGCTCTCCAAGGCGTTGCCAGGCAACTGCAGCTTGTATCTCAAGCGAGAGGTGTGCTATGCGCTGTTTTGTTGCAAATCATGATGGGAAAGATGCTGATGCGTGTGTTGTGTTAATGCGATAAACTCAGGACATGCAACCGACGTTTTCGTTCAATGTCCGTGGCGCGCACAACAAGATCGCGAACTTGACGCCACTGCAGAAGAAGAACGGCATTGTAGCCATTGCTGCAGGCAACCACTTGCAGGTAGCGTTGGTTGTAGTGATGGTGATTGTGATAGGTGGGACGTATGAATGGAGCTGATGTGTGTGTTGGTTCTGATTAACAGGGAGTGGCGTACTCTGCGGCGAAATTGGGCGTTGACGCGGTCATTGTCGCGCCGTTGGGCACGTTGCAAAGCAAAGTACGTATACGCTCTCTGTTGATTGTGGAAACACTTGCAGATGGAGCAGAATGATTGACGTTTGTTTCTTCTCGTGTTGTCTTGGTTGCGAAATCGCAGCAACTTTCTCACTCCACCAAGTGCCAAGTAAAGATCATTGAGCACGGCTTGGATTTCGACGCGTCCTTGAAGGAGGCATTCCGCATTGCGCAAACCGAAGGGCGTTCGTTGGTGCACCCGTACGACGACCCACTCGTCATTGCGGGGAATGGCACGATCGGCATGGAGATCCTAAAAGAGGTTGGTGCCGTTTTGCCTGTGTTTGTCGTTTGCTATGTGAAATTGAGCAATGTGTTCTCACATCATCGTGGGGTAATTTTTTCTTGTATGGGAACTAGACGTCGGGTCAGTGGCCAGATGCGATTTTCGTGCCTGTGGGCGGCGGCGGTTTGATCTCTGGCGTCGCTGCGTTCGTGAAGGAAGTCGCGCCTTCCGTCAAGGTCATCGGCGTTGAGACCGAAGGCGCCAACTTGTTACAGGAATCGCTGAAACGAGGTGAACGCGTCACGTTTGCCAATGTGAACCGCTTCACGGAAGAAGTCGGCATCAAATCGATCGGCGAAGAGAATTTCCGCTTGTGTAAAGAGTTTGTCGACGACGTCGTCACGGTCACGACCGACGAGATTTGCTCGGCGATCAAGGGTGTCTTTGGTGACACTCGCTCACTAATGGAGCCGACTGGTGAGTAGTCTTGACCAAGATGCTGCTTTTCGTCGACCTGCTTTTGAGCTCATTTTCCAATTTGGTGATGTAATGTAGGTGCGATCAGTGTGGCTGGTGCGAAGAAATACGCTCGCACTCGCGATGCGAAAAACGAAAAGTTTGTCGCGGTGCTGGCGGCTGCGAACATGGATTTCGACCGACTACGATTCGTGTCAGAGAGGTAAGAGCACGAAGGGAACGATGCATGATACGCTCCCCATAAAATAACTTACACTCTGTCCTCATCCCTGTAGATCCGACGATTGGGAGCGCTTCATGGCTGTCAAGATGCCCGAAGTACGCGGCACCTTCCAACGTCTGTACAATGTGATCTGTACGTCAACACCGCAGTCTTTTATTTGTCAACTGGCAAAAGAGAAAGCGTCAAACTTACACGTGATATCAATTTGTAGATCCTCGCAACGTGACGGAGTTTACATACCGAATGAACTCGCAGCAGGACAAGACGGCGCGCGTGTGCATGAGCATTCAAACAGCGTCGGAGGCCGAGTTTGCGGACGTCTTGAATGCCATCAACTCCGAAGAAGGAATGCAGGCGACGGATCTGACGAACAACGAGTTGGCGAAGTCGCACTTGCGCCATTTGGCCGGTGGCCGAGCCGAAAATGTATGTATCCTATCATTGACACAATATTGCTTTGTGGTGTGGAAGCACTGGACTGACTGGTTATATTTCGTGTTGCTTGCATCTTTGTGCACAGGTTTCCAATGAACGCTTGTTCCGATTAGAATTCCCTGAACGCCCTGGCGCGCTGAAAGATTTCCTCGACACCCTCGGGTGCGTTTTCGGTGCAAATGAAATTACACACTCCTCGGCAAAATCCGTCTAACCTGGTAAATGCTGTGGATAATATGTGTAGGGATGCCGCGAATGCAAAGTGGAATGTGAGTCTGTTCCACTACCGCAACCACGGCGCCGACATTGGTCGCGTGCTCGTGGCATTCCAAGTGCCAGCAGCAGAGAACGCGGGGTTCAGCGAGTTTCTGCAGAAAGTGGGCTTTCGCTTCGTGGAAGAGACCTCGAACCCAGCGTACACGCAGTTCCTCATGTAAATAAGCAAAGCGATAGATGCGTCAGCAGCATGGACATGGCTCTGAGGTGTTCATTTTCCCGTACGAAACAGAGCTTTTCAAGATCAAGATCAGAAAAAAGTGTATTTTGCAACTGCACATACCGGTATCAATACCGGTATATTGTGCGATTGTTAGCTTTCCGTAAAGTATTCTATTTTCCATGAAGGATACTCTTTACATTCCCTTTCATGCGTAATATTTCCATCGACTTCTGTAACTTTTCCAGGTTGAAGTGTGTTGACTGCCTGTTTTGCTCGCCGAAGATATGTTTCCTTCCCATCGTTGTCCAACCCCCTTCAACACAAGCTCGTTAACTAACCAACCTCACAAAGTAAACTACATGCAACCGAGCGTAAGCTTTCCGTTTCCTCCCCCAACAATCCAACAAGCAAAGAGGAAGGGGGAAGCCGAAGAAAGAAGGAAAAGCAGTGCACGAGACGGCGAGCCGAGTGCGCGAGCGGAGGCCAGAGAGAACGAGAGGGAGAGAACGAGAGAGAGAGAACGAGAGAGAGAGAGCGAGAGAGAACGAGAGCAAAGCAAGGGGGGAGACAACGACCCTGCTTGTGTGTGTGTGTGTGTATTCCCCAGTGCCGCCTCTCTCTCCATATCGCTTTTTTGTGTGCGTCAAGAGAGCGAATCCAGAAAGAAAGAGAGAACCAGGAGAAACAGAAAAGCAGTGATCGTCCCTTTGTGCGAGCGTCATGCAGGCAGCAGAGGGCGAAGGTGGCGGCGGAAGCGCGCAATCTATTGCCGTTTCGGGCGTACCGCGCGCGGATGAGAAGAAACTGATCGATGTACTGGTCGCGGCACCCACGGATGCGCACCTCGTAACGCTGTTGAAGTGCATCAATGGATGGCAGTCCGAAGGACAAGCGAATCTGCACAATTGGAGCAAAGTGCTCGAACGACTCCAGCGCGTGCTCAAGAATGCGCTGGAGGCGTGCTCGCGATTGGTGCTGATCGTGCAAGCGACTGTGAGCAGTGGCGCATCGAATGCAACGGATGCAAGCGCCAGTATCGAGAAGGAAGCCACGGAGCAAGTGTATGAAGTGCTGCGGTTCACTGCGCTGCTGTTGCAGAATGCGTCGAACAAGCATGTGTACAATTCGTTTGAGGTAAGTAATCTGCAGTCTATGGTTTGCTTGTCTGCATGATTGTGGCTGATCCTTCAAGTGCATTATGGTTTCTGTGTTCGCGAATAGTATATAACGGCATTTCTGGGGGCACGCAATGATCGCATCGTATTTGAAGCGACGCGAGTGATGGCCATGTTGTCGCTCCCGCCACAAGCGCATCGGCATGCAGTCGATTCGAGCAGCTACTCGGAAACGTCGGCGTCACGCAATAATGTGTTGCGACGACGGCTTCTGGTTGTTGCGCAAGGACGCGGCGTCGCGAACAGCAGTCTCGATATTGTCGACTTTCTCAATGAAGCGTCGTCGGCGGAGCTGTCCAAGGAGCAGTTTGTGTTCCAGTTCTACGGAGCGCGCGATCAGGAAGAGAAAACCGAATCAGAGAATGACGCACAGGTGGTCTCCATCACGATCCCACCATTCAATGAGTCTGGAGCTGAAAGCGAGCGAGTCGAGTCATTGGTGAGTCGTGCAGCGTATGCAGCAGCGGATACGTGCGAGCAGCTCATCCAGCAGTACAAGATCCCTGCAAAGCTGCATTTTCAGCTATATACGAAGATCCGCTGCTGTTACGCATTGCGATCCAAGGCTACGCGGGAATCGATCGTCGTCGAGCGGTTGTACGCGAATTTGGCGCTCTTCTACACATTCAGTGAGTCGTGGGACGTGACCAACTACATTGAGCAGAATCCAGAACTGACCCGCGCGATCGTCGAGCTGGTTCGTGTCGAGCTGTATGACAAAATGCCTGTCCGAGTGCGAGTGACAGCGTTGCAAGTGTTGACGGCGTTAGTCCATGATCGTGTCGGGCGCAGCGGTGGTGTTGGTGTTCTTGGTCGGCAATCGCACGTGCTTTCGGCACTAGGTGTCGTTAAAGGGACGCCGCATGGAGTCTTCCCGTCGCTTGTTCGGTTTTGCATGTCGGAGCTTGGGAACATCACTGTATCGTCAAGTCGTTCGGGCTCAACCAGTATGACAGCTGAGAGTGCTCCCCAGCCAGTGACCTCGGAGTCAGAAAACGACATGGATATGAGCCTAGCGGTTGCTTTTGTGCATGCGACCACCGATCTTCTATCGCCTTATGAAGCCGAAGTTGTGAGCGGAGCGATGGGCCGAAACGTCAGCGTGAGTGCCATGGATGCAAAACTGTGTTGGGTCGAAGCTGTGCTTTGTTTGCTGACGGCCGTCGTCGGCATTCAGCTTGGTGCAGCTGTGCTCACGGAGAATGGCGTGATTCCGTCGCTGTTGCACGTCATTACGGTGCCATCAACCAGTGCATTCCACGCCGCAGTCACTACTCAATGCATCCAGGCATTGGAGACTACGGTGAGTAACCATGCATCGGCTGCAGCGCTGTATCGAGATTTAAATGGAGTTGGCATTCTGGTTGACCGACTATTGCTGGAATGCTCGAGTGTGTCCACCCACTCGTCGACCGTGTCGATTCCGGAGTCCAAGGTTGTATTCTTGGTTGCATTGCTGATCGCACTCTCGGTGTCGTTCCATTCTCAAGGTGTCATGAGTGCGGGTGCGACGAGCCGCGTCATTCGTGAAGGAAGCGTGCTGAGCAAAGTGCTGGTGAAGATTCTCGGCCATGTGGACGTGTTTGGCCCAGTTGTGTTTGCACAAGCTGCGATTTTGGTGTCCGATATCATCAACAATGACCCAAGTAGTGTGAATCACGTTCATTCGGGCGGTATCGCTGACACGCTGCTTCAAACGATCACACGTTGGAACGTAGAGGAGTTTTATCCGTCGAAGATCCTGTTGCCTCCGTGTTCGGAGCTTATCATGTCCATTCCGTCTGTGCTGAATGCATTGAGCCTGACGTCTGTTCATGCCGAGAAAGTGGCCAAGTACGAACCACTTATGTACTTGCTGGATATGCTTGCACTTCCTGGGTACACTGAAGAAGATGCGACGGACTGCTTTCAAGGTGAAGTGTCGTCGGTCGTCGGTGCTGGTATTTTCGAGTTAATGCGTCACTCTGCGAGCTTCCAGATAGCTGCAATTCAAGCTTGCATCCATGCCCTGAAGAAAGTGATTCGCTTTGGAGAAGACAATGCAGAAATTAAGTCGGCAGATGGAGAAAAAACACCAAGCTACAGCATATTCCTGCGAATGGCAAACCATGTAGGTGATGTGCTGGAGCCCATTTTGTCCAAGTCAGAGTACGCCGTTTCTTTCGCAGACCGCGGCGGCATTCAATTGCTCATGACCTTGTACCGGTTTGTGCTTCCGACAACGGCGTCGTTCTTATCCAGTGCGTTCTCCAATGTTCGTGATGCAAGTACGAGTCGTGTGAACCACCATCCTGCCGCGCAGTCAATCACGCTTGCTCTGCGAGCGTACGCATCTCAGCAACCGACGGTTATGCTGACGACAATCGTGAAAGAGTTGAGCAGTCAATTAGACGGATTACAGCGCGCGCGATCTGTGATTGGACTCCCGTGGTATTTAAGCGAAAGTGGAGAAGGCGCGGAAGGTGTTCTTTGCTCTTTGCCTGATGTCGAGTTGGCTGAGCTGTTTGCAGACAAGCCTGATGAAGCGTCGATGACGAGCCCTAACGCGGGTAAAATCGGACCAGTTGGGGAGTACCTGCGCGTGCTGGCTACGATCGAGTGGCTCAGCACGCTGCTAGTCTGGACAATGCAAATCGCTCAGAGTCACCTACAAAGTCGTCGTTGGTTCACTGAGTTTTCTTCGAAGCCAACGCAGCAAGTTCTTTCGCGGCTCTTTGGAGTGGACAGATCGGTTCAATACGAGCGGGCAAGCTTGGCGGCATTGCACAAGAAAAAGCAGAGTACCGCGTCCGAGCCTATGGAAGTGGAAGAAAAGACAGCTAGAGAGCGTGGATCAAGCGATGCGAAGCAGTCAAACGGCTTGTGGAAAGTCGGATCACTACTCCTGCTGCGATTTACGATAGTCATGCGCAGTCTTCTGGTTGCGTATGGAAAGTCATTTTTGTCTGCACCATTGCAGCACCGCCGTGGCGATGACAGCGTGATTCCTCTGACACCGCATGCATTGTCTCTGACGACGTCGGTTGCCCAGATCTTGGAGGCGCACGTCTTCTATATCGTAGCAGAATCGCGTGCGAAGCAAATTGATGCCTTCGTTCGACAGTATTACCTCTCGTTCCTTTTGGAAACAATCGTCACGGTCCTGTTTGAAGGGAAGAAGAAACAAGCCAACACGTTGTTGCTGGTGGAGTTGCTGAAGCCACTCAAGCGCAGCTCTGATGGAAAGTCTGCTCACGGAGAGCAGCGATCAATGGATGATGTGAATATGGTCCCACAGCCACCTGCTGTACCGGAAGGCGTTGAAGAGGTTGAAAACCCGTCAACTGATGCAACGAGCCTTCTTCAAGTTATCATGAACATTATGGCGCAATTCTTTAAAGGTTGCCTGGACCACCAATCCATATCGTCTGTGCCATCCAAGGTCGACTTGACGTCGTTCCGTATCGCTGCTGCGGCACTGAGAAAATTTTCCGACTTGGAGAGTATTTCGGCGTCTCCTTTGACTGCAGCGCTGGTGTTGAACGACGAATCTGGCGACATTGGTGACATTGATGGCCACTTCAAACCTCGTGTTCTGTCGATGCAATTGCATCAAGAGTGCGTTCGGGTTTTGTTCTCGATCTGGTCCCACCCGCAATTTGCTGCCCTTCCAGTCGACGATTGCATTTCGGATATTTTGCCAATCGCAGTGGTAATTTTGAAGAATCGTTTGGATCAAGGCGACGCTGCATCTGCGCTGGTCCGTGGAAACTCGGACGGAGACTTTGGTTTTTTAACGCACAGACATGGTCTTGGTTTTGGTCGTGGCAGAGGAAGCAGTAGCTTTGAAGACGAGACGATGTCTCTTCGAGCTGCAATTTTTGGCAGACGTTCCTCGGGACACACCCGAAGTCGACACACGTTCATTCCAGACCCTGCGATTGTCGGCAGTCTTACTGCAATGGGATTTCCGCAGGCGCGAGTTGAGCATGCGATCCGTCGAATTCAGATAAACGATGTAGAGCTTGCAATGGAATGGATTCTGTCGCATCCAGACGAGGATGGTAACGACGAAGAAAAGTCGCAAGACGAGGATGAACAAGACAACAAAAGTGCGGATGAATTGTTGGACGCTGATTCTCATGAAGATTCAGAAGAAAAGAAGCTTGAAAGTGCACTCTTTGAATCGTATTCCAAGCTGCGAGATTCTTTTGAAGAAGTGTCATTTCGCATTTTGCAAGTGCAAGGCAATATCCGTAATGAACCTAGGCGTGTGGATGCTGATCCAGCAGGAGATACTACGTCAAAATATGTCTACCCGGAGCAAAATTTGGTCAAGACAGTTGCTGAATACTTCGTGGTTATGTGCGAGCGGTCGGACGAAGAGCAGAATCTAGTGCTGAGCCGCGTCAATGCGTCGATTCTGGGGTGCTTTGCGCCTGACGGAAAGTCAGTTAACGAGACCGATGATCGTTTTTTCACGTTGGTGACGCATCTACTCGCGTTATTGCTGCAACTCCACCCAAGTTCGAGGGACGTCTTGCTGCGCCAGAAACCATGTTGTGTTGATAGTCTGGTGACCTCCATTTCCACGATGGCGACTACGACGCTCACAAAGGGTGTGAGTTTAAGTGCGTCGTGTGCTCCTGTATTGCTAGCCTTGGACGCACTTGTTATCGGAAGCACGCAGAAAGCTTCTTCAAACAAGAGCTACACCGAGGAGCTGCTTCATCCTGCGAAGGAGGAGACTAAGCGCACTGAAGGCGACAAGAAAGCAGATGCCAGCAAGGGTGAACTATTGCCACCAAATTTCCAGCATCGCCTGATTCAGATTTGCTTGGACCTTTTAACCAATCTTGGCAAAGAAGACAGCACAAGCACAGAAGCCTCTCACCAAGACTTACAGGCGACGACTGCGCATGCTGTAATGCAGCTCGCGGCTCACGTGACTCTGGACTACGATATTGCTCATTCTTTCTTCAGCCAGGGAGGGATTGATCTGGCCCTTAACATTCGCGAAGAGAATATGTTCATTGGATACCAAGACTTGGCGTGTACATTGCTGTCTCAAGTGATCGAGTCTCCGGAAGTTCTTGAGCAAATGATGGAAGATAAGATTTTGCGTGCACTCTCAAAGCTATCGACAAGATCGGACTCGCTGAGTCAAATGCGTATCACGCCTAGAGCTTTGCTTATGGAGGTCGCTCCTGTCGCGGCAAGAAATGAAGAGATTTTTATCAAGGCGCTAGGAAACGCTGTACAGATCAAAAAGGGTGATTCAGGAAGAACCTACGTTGTCCCGAGAAAAGCATCCAGCACAGAGACTCCTGTTTCTGGTAGTGCGCCTTCTGCGAGCAGCTCCGGCCATGCAGGTGATGAAGAAGCAAAAGAGAAGAAAGGAAGTACACACAAGATCCCGAAAAACCACAAGCACAACATTCAAACAATTGCCACCAAGATTGTTGAAAAGATCAGAATTATGTGGGAAGCGGAGAAGGCCATCACAAACGATGCTGGTGATGTGAAGAAAACGCCAGACGAAGAGTCCAAGAGCCAGTCTACCCAACCTGCGGTATGTGTGGGCACGTACCTCCAGCTTCTGGTTCATTTGATCACGTCATTTCCAATTTGCGCGACCGTGCTTGCCAAATCAAGAGAATGCAATTCGGATGGCAAAGTCAAGTTTATTCGACTGGTGCTGAAGGAGTTTTTGCCTTCAAAAGAGCTGTGTCGTTTTGCTGCTGCTAGAAAGTCTTTGAAAGAAGGTGGCTTGTACGGCAATAGCTCTGGTCTCGGAACTGATCTTCCGTTAGCAGAAGTCACCTCGTTCTTGAATCACCGTACAAGAGCGCGTGTACATGGCGCGCATCGTTTGCTCGTCAGTATCGGGAGCCAATCTGGAGAAGGCTCCAAGTGCATCATCATGGAGCTGGTTCATTTGCTTCAAGAGTGGCCATACACGATACCCTCTGCTAATGCGGGTGCCGAAGATTTGAGCGTCAGAGATGAAGAGTCTTTGAGTGCTTTGCATGCGTGGGCGGGGCTGATAATGAGTGTTTTGTGGCCGAACGGTTCGACGAAGGGGTTTGCTTGGGATAAGGTGGTCCCAGGTGGTGGGCTCAACGGGAAGCATTCCTTTGTTACCTTGCTGGCAGAAGCTTTGCGCAAGGTTGACTTGGCTCATCCGTTGGCTCATTCCACGTGCTCAATCTTGCTTCGACCCCTTGCGACATTGACGCGTACGTTCGTTACTCATCGTGTGCGGAAAATGTTGAAGAAGCGAAACTCTGCGCCAGGAGCCGATGCCGCCGCTGACAATAGTGCCGCGGTGTCAGAATCAGCAATTGCAAGCGCTACCGGTGCTTTGATTGGTGCTGAGCGTACTCAGAATGCAAACGCTCGTCTTGGTGATCCGCCTTCAAGTTTGGTAGCTGAGGTTTTAACAGCTGATGTGACTGCAAGCGCTGAAGATGTTGCAATGCACTCACCTGCTTCCCTTGCTGACGATCAAGAAATGAGAGAGGCAGCTGTGGACGAAAATGTGAGTGAGGACGACGAGAGCGATCGCAGCAGTGTGTCTAGCCATTCTACCGACGAAGGCGAAGAAGAGGAAGAAGACGATGAAGATGACGAAGATGATGATGAAGAAGACGGAGACGACGATGATGAGGACGATGACGATGACGATGACGATGACGATGACGAGGAGGACGAAGAAGAAAACCAAATGCGTCTTCGTGTAATTCGACGAGGTGGCGGACACAACTATAACGGCAGACGCTCGTCAAGTCGCCTGTGGGGCTCGCTTGACACAGATCTATCCGTTATAGACGCATTGGATGAGGTTGACGAGGAAGAGTTCTCGTACCTCAACATTCTGGATGATGAAGCACTGTTCTCTGAGGAGCAAACTCGACGCGCGCGGTTACAGCGCAGTCTTGAAGCAAGAAGAAGTTCGTCAAGAAGCACTGCGAACGACAGTGGCAGCGCAGGTGAATCATCTGTCAACTCACTGTTGGAGGCTTTCCTGGGATCTCCCGACACCACCGAAGCACTCACTAACGCCATTTCATCCGGTGAAGAAGAATCTCCTTTTGACTTACCATCAGGTGAGCTATTCCGTGACAGTATTTTTACTTCACATTCTCAAGACCAACGCGGTGCAGGAGCATTTAGAAATGCTGTGATGCAGTTTATTGAGGAGTTGCCCGATGGAGGAGACGAGAACATTTTGTTTGAGTCCTTTGAAATGGGAAATGCTGGAAGTCGAGCACGACGAGATCGCCAAGGGAATCGGAACGAGCTTTCTGGAGCGTCCATCACACATCCACTCTTACGCTCCACTGGAAGCGCAGAAGTTATGGCAGATACAAGTGGCTTGCGTGTTCCTGCACGCTTGTCTCTCCCACGGCATTCTTCCCTTTTGCGGGAGCTTCAGGAGTTGTCGGAGCACGTCCAGACGCAGTTGCCGCTCTCGTTTGGAGGACGCACACGATTAGGTGGGCGTGAGCTGTTGCAACGTGGCGGTGGGCGAACACGACCGCCAAGTCGTAATAACCGCTTGTCTGCTGTGTCCAACTTGTTGAGCGAGTTTTCACTTGATATTCCGACATCTCAATTGTCTCTCAATCAATCTCGAAGCCACCGTTTGGGAATGCGAGGTAGCGGTCGTGGAGACCGCGGTATCTTTGGAGGAAGCAGTCGAAGCTTGCGTGGCGAAGGCGGCAGTGCAAACAGTGCCAGTCTTTGGGGTCCTGGCGGAGCTGGACGGAATGTAGACATCCGTTCAGTTGCATCTCGACTTGAGCAGCGTATTAACCAAATGTACGAAGAGACTGCAGAAGAAGAACCCAACCCAGCTGCTCGTACTGAAAATGCGAATGCTCAATCGAGTGATGCACCGGGACGAAACGACAGTGCGGTTGCTGAGGAAGATGCGGCCAGACCAAGGGAAGAAGTTGTGCTCAACCCAGATCCGTCTGTAGGAACTCCTCGTGAGAGTGAAGTGACTGCAAGTGGCAGCAGTCGGACAAGTCTTGCTGGCAACGATGAGAGCAGCGTGTCGGAGGATGAAGGCAGAAGTGATATGGCTGTCGCCGCTGGCGACCAAACTCCCGGAAACGAATTGTCTTCGGATACGGCATCAGTTATCGCTCTAGCAAGCACGTTTGGGGAGTCCACTCTACGCTCTCCGGAAGAACCAGACATGGATCAAATGGGATCAGAAACTGAAACACCAAATTCTCCAGTGCCTCATGAACGTGATGTTGAAGCTCAAACATCTGGCGATACTTTTGTTGCCCAATTTGGAACTCTTCCACCTCCAGCACCGGTAGTGCCCGAACCAAGTTCGATCCTGTCTTTCACGCTAGATTTGGCTGACTTGCAAGCACCACCACAACGAACTGCGCCGAGTGAAACACAATCTACTCGAGGCGAAATGGGAGACGATGAAGAAAGTAAGGTTGATGATGCACCCATCCAGCCCCCAGCGCAAGAGTCGATGGTCGCTGAAACAACTGAACTGGTCTGCCCGGAAGGAATTGATCCTGAAGTGTTTGCTTCGTTGCCGCCTGATATGCAAGCTGAAATCGTTGCACAAAGTGCTCCACCAAGTACTTCGACGACTTCAGGCAACCAAGGCGGATCGGAGAGTTTCTCGCAGCTGGACTTGGATATGGCTAACTCTAGCTTTGATCGCGAAACACTCGAGGCTCTACCAGAGGATATTCGAGCAGAGGTTTTGGCAAACGAGCGACGCGAGCGTGAAGCATTGGCTGCCGCTGCCGCAGCTCCGGCTGATATTTCTCGTGCCCAAGAAATGGATAATGCCTCGTTTGTTGCGTCGCTAGCCCCAGAGCTTCGCGAAGAAATCTTGGTCACATGTGATGATGCGTTTTTGCAGACGTTGCCGTCTCAAGTGCGTGCAGAAGCAATGGTCTTACGTGAACGAGCTGCTTTCCGCACAACGTATCGCGAACGCCAGCCAGATGCTGGACGCTCAGGTGATGGCATTGGAGATCTGTTCCAACGTCCAACCCTGCGTCGCATGCTGACGTCGCATGGACCTGACGGGGTACCTAGCAGTAGTAGCCGCCGTTCAGGTCGCAGAAATGTGTACCTGGACAGCAATGGAAATGTGCGCCGGGGAAGTCGCCGCGATGACGATGACTTGAACGGATCTGCCCACGCAGGAATGCTTCGAGTCGACCCTGATGAAGACGAAGACGCGTCGGAGCGAATTTGTGATGACAAATGTGTGAAGGGACTTCTTCGACTGCTTTACATGGCACAATCTGTCGTTCAGAACCGCGTTTATCAGCGTGTTTTAACGAACATTTGCCTGTACCCATTGACTCGTGAAAGCGTCCGACTAAATGCGCTTCGGGCGATCACTCGTGCGCTTGACCGTCCACTGATGCTTGTTGAAAACGTAGACGACAACTTCCCACCAACTGGTCTGTTTGGTTGCAACGACAGCGATATTCGGGGTATCAAGAGCGGCCAAGTGCAACATGGCATTCCCGTCGATGTGGTCACGAGGCTGCTACATGTGCTGGTTTCGCTTGCAAAGTACAACCCTCGATTCGCCGTTGAGCTTCTTCAACCTCACGGTATGCGACGACAAGACTTGTTGCTCAAGTCTGAAGTCGACTTGACCATGACGAATGAAAGTGGCGCTGCCGTGCTGGTGGAATTGCTCACCGTTCCAATTGTTTCTCGCAATGGCACCAATTTGGATACGTTGCTAGAATTGCTAGAGTTGGTGCTGTCGCCGCTCGAGCGATTTACGAAGAAAGAAGATGGAGACAAGAAATACACACCAGAAAACGCAGAGGAGACTCAGCCAATGGCCAACGAATCCGAGTGGGTCATGGTGCCAGTAGTAAACCTTGACGCCGGAAGCATGAACAGCATTGTGTCTGTTCTGTGCATGGATATCTGCTCGCCGCAAATGCAAGAGCGTACCGTTGCGATCCTGAAGCTGCTGAATCGCGTACCTGAGAACCGGGAACGAGTCATTGACGCTATCGTATACCATGCGAGCGCGCTGGCGAAGACAAGCAAGACAACGTTCCACGGAAGCTCGTACGAGTCGTCAGCGGTGTTGCGCTCAGCACAGGACGAGTTGCGCTTGCTCCGATTGCTTCATACGCTGTCGGACATTTGCGAAACCACCGCTGCGTTCACTGACTACTGTCACACGATTGGGTTGGATCCGTTGTGGGATCAGCTGAGCCATTCTCTTGAAGACGCACGTTCCAAGGGAGGGTTGGATGAGAAGGATGGCTCGGTAGAGTCGCCGCTTGAGTCTGTGGTCGCTGCTGCTGCTGCGCCTTCGACCTCGGACGATGAAAACGTGGATGGCATGGTCATTGAAGGCAAAAGCGCTGGTGCGTCCTGTGCGATGGCTGCGCTGCTGGCTCGCTTTTTGCCAATGGTGGAAGCGTTTTTCGTGGTGAACGCCCGCGACGCAGCCTCTATGTTGCTACAAATCCCGGACTCCACGGAGCGAGAAGAAGCGTTTGTCGCAAACCTACGAGTGAGCGGCTTTGCGAGCACAGACGCCACAAATGCTGCTGCTGCCTCAGTCGAGACGACTGCACCTCCTACTCCAACACCGTCGGAGGCTGGCGAGAGCATGCGTCTGGCTAACTTTGTTGAAGCCAACCGTGTGCTCTTGAACATTCTCGTGCGAGAGAAGCCGTCGTTGCTAGATTCGTCGCTTGCCGCGTTGATCAAGATGCCCCGGTGTCGCGCGTACTTGGATTTTGACAACAAGCGCACGTATTTCCAGAGTGCGATGAAGAAGCTGCGACAGACCGCTCTGCGAAGCCAAGGCGGGAGCTCGTCGGTACGCATTCCAGTTCGCCGAGATCACATTTTCGAGGACTCTTACTATGCACTTCGCATGCGAAGCGGTCAGGAATTGCGGCGCAAGCTGCACATTTCGTTCACGGGTGAAGAAGGTATCGATGCTGGTGGTGTGACGCGAGAGTGGTACATGATCCTTGCGCGCGAGATCTTCAACCCGAACTACGTGCTGTTCACGTCGGCCGCAGACTCGCCAACATTCCAACCGAACCCGCTGTCGTACGTGAATAAGGACCACTTGAGCTACTTTGAATTTGTGGGCAAAGTGATGGGAAAAGCAGTGGCGGACGGCCAGTTGTTGGATGCGCATTTCACGCGCTCGTTCTACAAGCATATCTTGCAGCTGCCGATTTCGTACCACGACATGGAAGCGATCGATCCGGAGTACTACCGCAACCTGCACTCGATTCTCGACAACGCAATTGAGGATCTTGGTTTGGAACTCACGTTCTCGGCTGAGCAGTCCAATTTCGGCAAGCTCGAAATTGTGGATTTGATCCCGAACGGACGCCACGTGAATGTGACGGACGAAAACAAGATGGAGTACGTGAAATTGGTCACACACCACCGCATGGCGACGGGAATTCGTCAGCAGATCGACGCGTTCCTGAAGGGTTTCCACCAGTTGGTGCCGCCAGAGATGATCTCGATCTTCAATGAAAACGAACTCGAGTTGCTGATTTCGGGGATGCCAGAAATTGACATCGACGACCTCAAAGCAAACACAGACTACGCCAACTTCAAGCCGACGGACTCTGTGATTCGATGGTTTTGGAACGTGTTGTACTCGTTCACGCACGAAGAGCGCGCGCTGTTTTTGCAGTTTGTTACAGGCACGTCCAAGGTGCCGCTCGAAGGATTTAAGGCGCTCGAGGGCATGCGTGGCACGCAAAAGTTCAACATCCACAAGGCGTATGGCAACACAAGTGCACTGCCATCGGCACACACCTGGTAAGTGTTTTAGTGTATTGCGAGAATGTGTGGTATGATGTGGTTAATGGCGCATGCTTTCTCTTTGTGTGTGTGCAGCTTTAATCAATTGGATCTCCCGGAATACGAGAGCGAAGAAAAACTGAAGCAGTGTTTGCTGCTTGCGATTCGAGAAGGCTCGGAGGGCTTTGGCTTTGGTTAAAGGAACGAAAAGAACATGATAAAGAAAAGAAAAAAAGGCAGTGAATGCCTCGTGAGTGTCAGAGGAGAGAGAAATGCACACGTGCACAAGAGATATATAAATACATGCTGTCTGAAAAAGAAAAGCGAGAGAACAAGGTCAAGTGAGTCAGGTGAGGTTGCTGCTGTCTCGTTTATTGCGCACCTGTGTGCGGTGTCTTTTATCAAAACAAGGTGCGTTGTGCCAACAATCCCTATTACCACTGAAAACCATTCTCTACCTTGTTTTGACAAATGGTGAGTCTCGTTTTTGCGCGCGTCCAGCATGACCTGAACAGCTCATTTCGCAACGGCTCACTTGAGAAGCGCCAGCAGCAACAGCAGAAGAAGCAATGGCAGCGTCCAATGGCGGCATCGACAACTGGGAGGCGCTGCTCGCAGAGGCGCAGACGCAGTGGCTCGTTCAACGCGAGGCGCTCACGACGTACTACCAGTCGCTTCCCCACGACGCGCATGTTGTCGGCGCTTTTGTCGCGGGCATCTGCATGGGTCTGCTGCTCCCGAAGCTGCGGCAGCCGTTCCGTCGATTCTCGACGGTCGACGACATCCCGATGAAGTTTTTCCACCAGGAGCGCCAGATTCACGCAAACGCCGTGAGTTTCAGCGACGGTGACACGTTCCGCGCGCGTCATCTTCCATTTTGGCGTGGTGTCGGTGCGTACACGGGCAAGGTGTCAGAGCACACGATGCAGATCCGTTTAGCGGCGATCGACACCCCCGAGACTGCAAAGTTTGGCAACCCAGGCCAGCCGTTCGGCGACGAGGCCAAGAAATGGCTCAGCGACAACCTGGACGGCAAGAAGCTCACACTCACGCTGCTGCATAAAGACCAGTACTCGCGCGCAGTGTGTATGGTCGAGTACGGGCGCTGGCCATTCCGTCGCAACGCGTCGGAGGAGATTCTGAAAGTCGGCCTTGCCAACGTGTACCGCCAGGCTGGCGCCGTCTACGGCGGGAAACAGGAGCGCTTTGAAAAACTCGAAGCGCAGGCGCAGAAGAAGAAAGTCGGCATCTGGAGTCAGGGCAAAAAACTGGAGACCTCGAGCGCGTACAAAGCGCGAATGAAAGCTGGCAAGTAGGGCAACAACAATAAAAAAACAAGCCAGCCAGCTTGTAAATATCAGAACATCGTCATCGTGCCTGGCGTGCAACATTCCAGCAGAAATCGTTCGTGATCCAGCACTTTGTGCTTTCATTATTTTGTTTTAACATTTGACACAAGCAGTGACCCACAACGTTATGCAAACAGCTCAGCCACGTAGCTCATCGATCCACTCAACACCAGCGTCGTATACCTCCGTGTTTTTCTCCATCTTGTCCTCATCACCTCCAGCAGCGCTCTGCTCGGTCTCCAAGCCAACAGCGCACGCAATGCGGGGCGTTGCGGTGCCGCATACAGCGTGAAGCACGATGCTCCAGTGAGGCTTGCGCTCTGAGGCCGATGGGAAATGTGGATCCTTCCATTCCGCGTTCACGAACGCATTGTCGCCGAGCATGAGATTGCCCAGTTTGCCCGAGAGATCGCCCTTCTCACACACATTGGGATCCTTGGCGTACGTCTCAGGCGTGCACGCGTACTTTGCCGCTTTCCCATCGCACGCGGGTGTCCCGGCAAACTCGGACGACGGACCGCAGGCTTTGTCTGGATCGTAGTGGTTGCCCGTCACAGGCTTGCCGCACCCGGCGAACGCGTCCGACGTCCTGGACGCTGGCGACGCGTTCCAGTGCACATGGATGTGGTACTGGAACTGCTTGATCTCCTTGAGCGCCTTGCACTGCGGATCGGACGTGCGCACGCCGTCGAGATCCAAGTCGCGAAAGTCGAGCGACGCCAAGATCCACGCTGCTTCGGCGTCGTCGCCGTGGCGGATCGTGATCGCGCCCTCGATGCCTGCGGCTGACGCGCGATCGAACGCGTACACGGTCTGCGTCTTCGGGGTCTCGGCTGGTGCCGCTGCGGCTGCCATGGCGCTGAGCGACGCCGCGAGCGCGACGATGTACGAGAGCTTCATGCTGATTTTTTGTTTGCGACTCGCTTGGCTCTGTGTGGAGGTTTGCAAGGATGTGGGTAGAATTTATAGAATGATACTCAAGAGGAATATCTTTGGTGAAGGGTAAGGGTTGTCATTTATAACATATAGTATACAATTAATTGATACAATATACCGAAAATATGACTGGTGATCAAAGTTAGATACACCCAAAGGAAATCAAGATGCATGTGTGATGCGCAGGATTCCATGCATCGAAGACATGATTGATATGTAGTTAATAAGACACAGTGATGCAAAGTGTCTCCCCATCTCTCACTTGGGTGTGGCTTCCAAAAGTTGCTTGCACTGCAAGATCCCTTCTAAAGCAAAGCCAGTTGAGGCATCGCGAAACTCATCCTTTTCACACCTGACGAAGGCTTACAAAGACGCGCGCATGGAGCGGGCAAAACGTGTCGTTACGTTCGTCGATAAGTGGATCAGCATTGTCTTTTCGAACGAGGGTGCTGTTTTCAACAGTCCCTCAAACGCGGCACACACTCTTGTGCGAATAAGGAAGCGTCTCCCGACTTGGAGGGAGGAAGGATGACTTGACGGCTTGGTGGTAAAATTGCAACTGAATTGAAAAGGTTAAGGTTCCTGTCGCTACTTACAAACGAACCCCAAGGGATCCTAGATGTTTTATGACTAAAACCTAAACATACACAATAAAACCTATGAATCTGATATATATACCTTGGGTACACTGAGGTTGAACCTAGGGCTCTCCTGGAACTTGAGTCCCGTGGAAAATTCTCTGCAAAGTGATTGGCTACAGCCACTCACTTTAGGTGGCAGAAACACGTCGGTCTCATCACCAGTGCAGTTTCCCAAGTAGGAAACCTCACCCAGTACTTGATTAGTACATGGATGTCGTCACTCTGTACTGATTAGTACAGGTGAACAACATTGTGCACTGATCAGCACAGAGAGCGCTCGTGACGTCATGGGATGACGTCACATGTGCATGCGGGGATTGTATTACCGTAATCCCTTTGTTATTTGTCTCTCCACAATGCACACTGAAGGTGGTGTGTGGCACACTAGATCTGGGAACAGATCCACCTTCATGTAGTGGCTGGGTTTAGCCGATTAAATTGAACTGTTAGAAAACAAAGTCAAGTCGTGGCAAGAGGCGTCACCAACATGAGGCAGCAGTGTGGAGCAACCGATCCCGGACACGGCGTGTGAGAAGAGCGAGTACAGCTGGCGTGCATAACTGCAGGATAGGATGCAGGATTGATGTGGCAATGAACAACCTGGAAAATCACTCCTCGTGCGCACTTGATTTCGGTGGATCTGCCCATACATTACAACATAAACATCCTGGACCTTGGACTCTTTTAATTCGTTGCAATGCTTGCAGCATCGAAAGCCCTCCTGTGACACTGACTCTCTAATCAGTGCAGTGAAAGAGGCATTTGATTTTACTGCTTCTCGTACAACAGACAAGTGCTCCTAACTCTCCAAAAGGTGGTGGAATCCGCCATCGAGCAAGAAGGGGGAAATGACTACAGCCTTCCACGCGTCAAGGAGGACGCTGCCCGGAATGGGCTACACATGTTTTGTAGGTTCTCTCTCTCTCTCTTATAAGTGGTTTTGTATATTCTGCCTTCTTCAACCTTTCTGAAGATTAAATCTGGCAAATTGAACAGCCATCTGTTTGACTGGTTGCAATTACTCTTAGGTCTAGGTTAAATTGGATATATATCAACATAACAGCAAGTAAACCTCATTTAAATGTGCGTCTGGATTTCCTGTTTCAAGCCCTTTTCTGGCGTGAGGGATGTGTGAAACGGAAGACAACGCCGCCTTCTTTTCACTAATTTTCGGTTGTAGCATCGCTAAAAAATTGATCGATTCCAAAAAACAGCCTTATGCCCTTCAAAACTGATTGGGAAAATGGTGGGTGTCTTTCTCGTCGTGGTTGTTAATTTAGAAAGGAAATTGCTATGAGACGCACCAAATCGAGCTCTTTTTGAGAAGGTGCGAATTGTCTCTCAGCTCAAGCTCAGTAAAAATTGTGTTGAGGGGATATGAGCATGCTTTCGTGGAACCGAGCAGTCCACCTGCACACATATATTCACGGTTAGTTGCGCAAATCCTAGCGTCGTCCAGTTAGCATTCAACATCGTACTTTTGTTTTCAGCATGCTACATTACTTGCCACTGGTAAAGGGAGAGAGTCACGTCCAGTAGTAATGAGCAAGACATTTCCTGCTACTGCAGCACGCAGCATTGAACCACCAGACGAAAGTATTTCATTTTCCTCACCACTTTGACCCTGGGTCCAGCCAGCTTCTGCTGTGGTCACCCTCGCATTCGGTGTTGCGGCAGATTGTGGGGAGAACAAAGAGAGGCGGCGAGGGATCTTCATCGAGTGCTTCTGGTGGGATTTCATCGCAGATCTGGCATGCCAAAGTCTCGGGTATTGAATCTTTCCAGCAAAATGTGCTCTTTATGCATAATTGCATGGGCTAGTGCTGTCTCCAACTGCCGCATGCAGACTCAAAGCTTTCGCTGAAATGGTGTCGTTGATTGATGGACATCTTACTTTACGGGACGATCTTTATTTTACGTTTCAGTGTATGCGACTGTGCAGAATGTATCGAAATGCAGCCAAATGCATCTCGGCTAAATAGGAATACATTTGCAATCACGTTCACAGCTTCGCTTCGTGGAGTCCAATGCGCAAGAAAGCATGCCTCTCTCGCTCGAGTTCTGCCATGACCTCGGCGTTGTTCGCGGCGTAGGCTTCCCAATACTTGTGGCGTTCTTGGTCCAAACGCGCTACATCGAGATACTTCAGTACGTTTCTCAGTCGCTTTGCATGGCGCCATCGCCAAATATACATGCGCAAATATGGCCCCGCGACAGGCACCACTCTCGCAAGCAAGGCTTTGGCTTTCTGTTTCTCCAGCGATTCATCCACTGCTGCTTTGTAGCTATCGTGCCAGTTGTGCCACTCGCTCAGTGCGTCGTAATCGAAGTAGTCGACAGGCAATAGCTGCTTTTGGTGGAGCACATGGTACTTTGATTCGAAATTCCAGTCCATGTAGTACCCGCAGAGGCAAGTGACGCTGTCGCAACCTTCCACTTTCAGGATCATCGAGCGGCAGTCGCGGCATTGCACGATGGAGCTCGCTTCGTCGATGACCGTGTCCGAGTCGCACTTGTTATGATGGCCAATGCGCTTGCAGTTAAAGCACACCGCGTAGTTGCAACAATGGGTGTAAATCGCTGGTCGCAAGTACAGGTACGATAACAGCAATGACGCACGACGCTCTTCGTCGTCGATCCGACGAAGCGTACGTTGCACAATCGTGTCGTCTTTTTCCGCTCCAAACGTTTCAAAGATGTAGTCCAAGAGCGCTCGGCCAGAGAGTTGATGGCGACAGAATGCACGACACTTGCGTCGAAACTCTGGGATCTTGGCTTTCACGGACGGGAGCAGCCGCAACGGGTTATCGACCTCTTCCTCTGGAACGCCATCGACACCATCGGCAATCGGAAGGTGAGTGTACCCACTTTGATGACAGCAAGGGACTGTGAGGCTGCACGCCTGTTCACAGAGCTCTTCGTACACTTGAAGCACCTTTGCACCCTTGTTGGTATCGAGGTGGTGCATCCACTGGTTCTTGTTCATCAGCGTCAGGCAGATCGGACAGCGCACCTTCGGGAGCATGCCGCCGTAGCTTCTCTCCAGACCCACTTGGATATGCGTGGTGAGGCAATCTCGGCACACAACCGCGGAGCACTTGGATCCGCAGAGGCTGCGGACGACGGCGCCATCTTCGCAAGGAGGTTCGAAGCAGATCTGGCAGCTCGTCATCGTCACCATCGCCTCCAACGTGCGTGGATACGCGAGGACAGAGGGATCAGCGCGTGACGTGGGAACTTGGGCAATGAGATGAAAGGGCAGATCCCAATATTGCCACAAGTCCCCCACAAGCAAATGGAGACTTGGGTACAAAATGCAATTTGTGAGTGATGGTCGAGAGTGACGGTCATATCTGTGGAAGGAAAATCCAATGCAATAAAACGAGCCTGCAGCTCGGAGACAAACGTGTGGCGCAAGTGCATTGCGTCATGTTGAAGGAGCTGAACACGTGACCACTGGTGGCACAGATGTCAAGCACGTGACCCATAGCGTCACATGCAGATCCGTCGTCCCCGATGTCCCTCCACGGCTTTTGTAGAAAGAGAAGCAATCGTCAACCGACCGATCAGCATCGAAAAGCTCCATAGGTCTCATCCAAAACGGAATCTTCAACATGCTGAAGATGAGATTTTAGCGAATCTTTATGGCAGGCGCGTTTTGACCGAGTCTCCGATGATTCGTGGCGATCCCAACCGACTGCATGCAGCCACGATCACTGCACTGCTCTCCAACATCGAATGCTGTGATTTGCTGAAAAAGCTTCCAATATGGCCAATAGAATTACTCAAACGAGCAAGTTTGTTGTCAAGACACTGATTGGATAAAATGAAATGCAAGAGACAGTGGAGTCAAGAGAGGTTGGACACAAATAAAGCAAGTTCATTGTGATTGGTGGAATTTGTGCAATAAAAGCGTTTTTTATGATTGGCAGATACTGTGCAAGAAAAGCTGAGCAATGTCCTTTCTTTGTCGAATAAGCATTCCCAAAAGCAACCAATAGGATCACAGATCTGGAGGGTACGATGAGTTTGGGAGCGCATCGTTGTGGCTTGCTTCTGCGCCTGCTCCGCCAGTCATTCGATTCCTCGTACAGTACGCTGGTGTATGGAAGGGCAACTGACACTGGTGCAAGCCAAGCTTTGTTTGAATGTTGCTCAGATTCTCCATGTGTGGGTTGAGCGAATTATCCCATTCCGCTGCTTGACAGAGCAGCCAGCCAATCGCAGTCGTGCGTACAGTAGTTTTACGTTTGATGGGTGCAATTGTTGTCGTCGTTTCTCTCGCATTTTTAACCTGCGACCTTTTGGAGTGCGGGAATGCGAAAACTCCATCACCGCATTCTGCTGTTGCAGGCAGCGTGATTGTTGCATCAAGTGTGCACCAGATGCGCAGACTAACCCAGTGGGCTTGAAGAGAGAAACCTCAACTTGGAGTCGAGGACAACGACACCGGCAGGCTAAAGTTCAGCTTGTCCTACCGTAGCATGTTGCAGAAAGCCTCCAAAGTGCTCTTTCAATCGATGACTGCGAAGATACTCGCCGACGAATCGCGAGGAAATGATCAAGTTCTTGTGTCTCGAGTCGCAGCTCTGCTCGACAAGGATGTCAGTGCCACACCGTCAAATACTGGAAACATCTCTCTGATAAATTGCATGGAGATCCAAAGTTGAATAGAATTACCTTCTCTGTTTCAATCGACATTTAGCACGCCAGTGGTATCATCTCATCGCTCAATGTGCTTGGATGGGTGGCCAGAAAGCAGTGACGAGATCGGTACCACATAACTCATTGTGCACACCGTTAATTCGCACCATGTAGTCAATACTTTTGCAATTTCAGGTATAATTGCTCACTGTAATGGCCAATTGTGAGCTGCTTCAGCGCTTGCGTAATCCATTGTGGCTACCTGCTTCCCCTACCCACACCGATTTTGTGTGATTTCGTCATCAACAAGCAAGCCATTCCAAGCATTGTGATTGGCTATGATCGCTCACAAATGCCAATCGAACGTTCAATTCACCATCAAAAACGTTAGATTCTCCACTTCCTGATTACGTTGTCACTACCACCTGCAGAAATAAAACCTTTTAACTGTCCGTTTTCTGTGCACCGACAAGGTTTTTTCAACACAGCGACCTTCACTCCGAGCGCATCTGGTCCACCGTGAGCGTCCCCCACAGTCCACTATGGGAACGACTGGCGTCCGCTGTGTGTCGGCTCGCTGTCGACCGCGATGGCACCCAACCGCCAGTGCCCAACTTGCGCAGCTCCCCACACTTGTTATCTTAACATGGGGCTCTTGGTGGAAGGCAGTCCGCTCGACTGGGACGACGCGCTCGACTGGCTCGAGCACGTGCGCACGCACGGCATCGACCAGTTCCTGCACATCTTCAAGCGCGTCAAGGACATCGAGGGCGACGTGCTCAAGTGGGGCGACGAGCTCGAGTACGGCGTGTTCAAGATGGACGCGCGCGCGCGCGTGCCGCGCCTGTCGCTGCGCGGCGCCGAGATCCTCGCGCAGTTGCGCGAGAAGGAGGAGAAGTTCAAGGGTCACGACGGCAGCAACGAGGGCTGCAACTGGGTGCCCGAGTACGGCGCGTGGATGATCGAAGGCACGCCTAGTGTGCCCTATGGCGGCTTCACGACCGATCTGCGCAAGGTCGAGGGCAACATGCGGCTCCGTCGCGCACGTCTGCTCGAGTTGCTCCATGACGACGAGATCGCGCCGACGGTCACGGCGTTCCCTATGATGGGCGTCAGGGATTTCACGTTCCCGCACACGGAGCCCCATGGCCCCGTCGCCGAGTCCGACTACGTCAGCGACGACGTGATCAACCCGCATCCGCGGTTCGCGACACTGACGCGCAACATCCGCAAGCGCCGCACGCGCAAGGTCGACATCCGCGTGCCGCTGTTCAAGGACGTGTACACGAAGGCGATGCTGCTCGAAGAGAAGGCGACGTGGAACGCCGAGAAATCGCGTCCGAAGTACGAATCGAAGCGCGACTCGTCCTCGTTTGACGACGACGAGACCACGTCCACGGCGACGTCGCCATCTAATGGCGTGCCGTCCCCCACGGACGCTGCGATGTCCAAGTCGCCGTCGTTGGAAGCCATCGAAGCGTTTGAAGGCGACGAGTTGCGCGCGCGCCGCAAGATCTCGGTCTCGCATGCCGTCGAGCAGGTCGAGCCGTACCCGGGCTTCATCCACATGGACTGCATGGCGTTCGGCATGGGCATGTGCTGCCTGCAGGTGACGTTCCAGGCAAAGAACATTGGTGAGTCGCGCCACTTGTACGACCATTTGGGTGTTCTCTCGCCCATTCTGCTCGCATTGACTGCCGCGACACCGATCCTGAAGGGCCGACTGGCCGACACGGACGTGCGCTGGGCCACGATCTCGGCCGCCGTCGACGACCGCACGCCGCAGGAACTCGGCATCGCCGACCTGCCCACGGACGAAACCACGAAAGCCAAGTATGCCAAGATGGCGGGCAACGGTGCCAAGCGGCTGCCGAAATCGCGCTATGAGGGCATCTCGACGTACATTTGCAACCACAAGCACGGCGAAGACCCGCACTCGTCCACGGACAAGTACAACGACGTCGAGGTTCCGTACGACGAGAAATCGTACGAGACGCTGACGCAGAACGGCGTCGACCGCCTGCTCGCGTTCCACATCTCGCACCTGTTTATCCGCGACCCGCTCGTGATCTATCGGCAGCGGCTGCACTTGGACAACGCGAGCGAGACTGACCACTTCGAGAACATCCAGTCGACGAACTGGCAGACTGTGCGCTGGAAGCCGCCACCACCGTCGTCGTCGCACGTGGACGAGAAGGGCGAGCGCACGCAGTCACCGCACATCGGCTGGCGCACCGAGTTCCGCTCGATGGAGATCCAGCTCACGGACTTTGAGAACGCGGCGTTCACGGTGTTCATCGCGCTGCTCTCGCGCGTGATCCTCACGTTCGACCTTAACCTGTACATCCCGCTGTCGCGCGTGAACGAGAATATGGAGGCCGCGCACCGCGTCAACGCCGTGCTAGACGAGAAGTTCTACTTTCGCTGTCACTTGGCGCCGCCAGAGTCTGAGGATTGCTCGTCGGGCTCTTCCTGCGACCTCCACGAGGACCCAGACCGCTGCGAGCCCATGACGATCGCCGAGATCATGCTCGGCAAGGGCACGTACTTCACGGGCCTCATCCCGATCGTGTACGCGTACTTGGACTACATCGAGTGCGACGACGCCACGCGCAAGGTCGTGCACCAGTACCTGTGTTTGATCGCCAAGCGCGCGACGGGCGAGCTGCCCACGGCCGCGACCTGGATGCGCCGCTTTGTGCACGCGCACCCGGACTACACGCACGACTCGGTCGTGACCTCCGCGATCGCGTACGACCTGCTCAAGGAGTGCCAGGAGATCGGCGAAGGCGGCAAGCACTGCCCCGAGCTGCTCGGCGAGTTCAAGATCGAGCCCGTGCGCGGCAGCGCCGCGTACCAGGTGCCGCTCAAGAGCGAGGGCGTCGAGGCTTCGATGCGCCAGAAGCTGCTGCAGCGCTACATCGGCCGCAGCGCGGCCAGCATCGTCTGCGAGACCTGCAAGTAAGTGCACGAAGCAGACAAAGCGAGAAAACAAGAGCAAGTTGCAGGATTTGGTGCGGTTTGGTAGAGAAACAATGAGAGAGTTGCGAGGACTCGGATTATGAAAAGAATACATATACAAACGCATAAAAACAAAAGAAAATGGCAGAATTTATTCGATTTGTGTTGTTTGGATTTGGTCAGCTCTGTTTCCATTCGTCATGTAGATTGCATGTGTCCTTCTGGTTGCAGCATATAGATGATCGTGCTGTTTCTTTGTCTGTGCCTTAAGCTTGTTGCTTCATTTAGCGACGACACCAATGGAGCATGTAGATGACATATAAATGCCCAGGTTTCCATGTACGTGTGCTTGGGCTTCCTTGTCGGGCTCTTGTCTTTGTCCATGTCTGTTTATCGACGGTAGCGATGGCGCTTGAAGTTGAAGTACAGATGCAGAATGCCTCGTTCAAAGACGCTCTTGAAGCCGCGCTTGTGCGAGTACTCCCACTCGCGGTTCACGATCTTGAACGCGATGTCTTGGTACGGCGGCCCAGCGCTGAAGCGGATGATGCAGAAGTCGGGCGAGTTGGTCTTCTCCAGGAAGAACCGCGGCGCCGCGTGCTTGTCGATCAGGTCCGGGTAAAACAGGTTGAACTTGTAGCCCTGCACGACCTTGGGCGGCGGGTTGTCGTGGTCGTAGTGCGTCTGGTTGTACTTGTTCCAGTCGTAGCCCGTCTTGACGCGGTTGAAGTACCGCGGTTTCCGCGGCTGGTACTTCTCGCTCCACTGCGGCACGTCGTCGATCGCCACTTCCTCCGACATGCCCATTTTCTCCTCCATGTCCTCCAGCTCCTTGTGCGCCTCGGCGCGCTCCATCTGCATCGCTTCGCGGCTTTCATCGCGGTCTCCAGCACGGCCACTGTCACGACCATGTTGATAGTCTCCAGCAGCAGCTGCCGCATCGTACTTCTCAATAAGGTCGTGCAGCTTGCTAAGCATGTCTTCATGCAGCTCCGTGAGCCGTGTGCGCGCCACGTACACCTCGATCTGCTTCGAGACTTCCTCCCAGAACTCGACGTCGACACCTGCGCTCGTCTCAGCGCTCGCAATCGTCTTTGTCACGTCCTTTTTCAGATTCAGCAGCTCACTCTTGTCCTTTCCCTGGAGCATATCGGTGATCGTGTCGTTGACGGAATCGTGAATGGCGCCGCGCTCTGTGCCGTGCTCGCTCTGCGAGCGGCGCAGTCTCCGGATGCGGTCGCGGCAGATGAGCATCATGAGCGTCCAGAACTCCTTGTTCTCGCCGTTGCTTCCCTCCAGATCCAGATATTCCGTGATGTTGTCCTGCAGCTCGAGCAGCTCGTCCATCGAGAGCACTTCGACGATCGCATGCGGCCTTCGCGTCTCAACACGTACGCCGTCTTGACCACCTTCTGAGAGGAAATCGTCCTTTTCATCCTGCTGCATCGTGTGCGCGACGAGCAGCAGGTTCTTGGCCAACAGATCCACCGGTCGCTCGCGTTTTTCTTTGATGCGCAGCTTGGAGCGCACGCGAGCCTGGTTCAGATGGAACTCCTCCTCCTTCTGCTGCCAGTCCTCGTACTGCTCAGCATCGCGCAGCCGCAGCTCCTCATTCTTGAGCCGCTCCATCTCCTCGCGCTCGGTCTCGCGCTCCTCGCGCCGCTTGCGCGCCTTGCGGATCTCCTCCATGCGCTCGAGCTGCGCCTGCTTGAGCTCCTTCTCGCTCGGCTTACTGTCCTTCTTCTTGCCTCCAGCTTCCTCATACTTCTTGCCCCAGACGAACGGCTGGCTCAAGTTCGAGTCGCCGAACGGGTTCGTGTCGTTCGAGTACCCAAAGGACGCCAGCATCTTCTCGGCGCGCTTGCGCTGCTTGCGCCTCGTGCGCTCGTCGTCGCTGCTCTCGGAGGACGACGAGCAGCGGCGGCTGCGCTTCGAGTCCTTCCGGCTGCTCCGCTTCTCCTTCTTGTGGTGCTTCTTGTGGCGCCGCCGCGCGTCGTCGTCGCTCTCACGCGGCATCCTGGCTTGTCTTCCAAGTTGCTGCTTCCTCGTTGTGTGTGTTTGGTGGAAAGGCTTGGAATGTGGGGTACGTGGACCACACCATTCATTCAAAAGTGGTCCACACATTCCAACTCTTTCTTATTGAGTAGCGAGGAGTATTTGGAACTAGTATTGGATTTAAACAGGTTTTACACTCTGCTGCAATAGAAATAGATGAAATGAAGAGGCATTGATGATTTGTTTGATAAATACAAAGGCTGATCATGTTATGAATTTTAAAGGTTTCCAAAAAAAAGTAGTTCTCCACGTGCACTAAAAAAAAAAACACTTTTTTCATCCTACAGCACACTTCGTTTTTCTTCCTCTTTTGTCTTGCTTCATGTTTGCTGTTTGTTGATGTTTGTCTGTGAGACTGACTTGCCAACTGGTTGCGCTTTCTTGTCAACACTTGCAGCGTGTGCAACATGTTGCAGACACCTGCGTGACCTCGCAGCTTGGTCCCATCTTATAGATATAGAATATGGTCGAGACACCGCCGCCTCCATGAAGAAGCCTTCAGCTTAGAGCTCGATGCGCTTGCCGCCGCGGCCGTTCTTGGCGTTCGTGTTCACCGTGCCCTTCGAGTGGCCGCGGTCGTACGAGCTCAGGCGCGCGCGGCCGTCGCCGTTGACGCTGCTGCTGGGCGACGACTTGCCGCCGAACGACTGCCGCAGCGACGAGTTGTGGAGCACGTCCGAGTCGTAGCGGTCGTACGAGCCGCGGCGGTTGTGACCGCGGCTGTTGTCGCCATTCACGCTGCCAGAGTCGCTGCGGTCGTACGAGCCGCGACGGCCGCGGCCACGGCTGTTGTCTCCGTTCACGCTGCCAGACTCGCTGCGGTCGTACGAGCTGCGACGCGAACGGCTGTTGTTGTAGTCGCCGTTCACCGAACCAGAGTCGCTGCGGTCGTACGACCCGCGACGCGTGTACCCCGTCGTGCCGCTGCCGCCGATCGACGAGCCGAGCGTGAACGACTGGCGCAGCGACGAGTTGCGCAGACTCGCGTCGTCGCGGTCGTGCGAGCCCCGACGGCCGCGTGGCTTTGAGGTACCGACGGTCTTTGGGGCAGTCGCCTTGTTCGCGGCGGCCACGGTCGCTGGGTTCACGGCCACAGCGCTCGCGTAGCTGCCGGCTGGCGGCGTGAACGTCACCTTCTGGGCTGGTGGCGGCGGTGGCGGAGGCACGACCGACGAGTTCGCACCGATCATCGAGTTGCGCTGCTGCTGCTGCTTGTTGGCTTCCTCCAAGAGATCGGCGCCGAGCGTGACACTGAAGCTCACGCGCTGGTCCATGTTGTCCTCTTCGTCCTCATCCTCGTCCAGCACGATACCCATGACCTTGGCCGGCTCCATGAGCGGTCCGTCTTCGCCCGTTGGCTGACGCACGAGCGCCTTGTGGAGCAGCTGTGGCGACACTGGCAGCTTGTTGGCAGTGCCCACCGAGTGCGTTGGCTCCTTCGTCAGGCTGTTGCCCGCCGAGCCGTTCACGACCACCGTCATGAAGCTCTTCTCGACCACAGGCTCTTCTTCGATCTCCTTGTTGTTGACTTCGCGGATGTTGACGACGCGCTGGGTCTTGGTGACCTCGGCCTTCTTCGTCGTCACCGAGAGCGAGTTGGCGCGCTTGATAGGCGTCGCTGATGGCAGCGGCACGCCCACTGGAGCCGCGGTTGGCGGCAGTGGCGGCTGCAAAGTCGACAGCGACACACGCATGTTCACGACCGGAGTCGATGGCTCCTGAGCCTTGATGATGCTCGTGAGCGCGGCCTTTGGTGGCGCTGGCTGCTTGGACGTGAACGCCAACTTGGTCAGGCGCGGCACTTCGTCGCGGTGCTTGCGGCTCAATTCAGGGTCTTGGCGCAGGATCAGACGCAGACGCGCGTTCGCCTTGGCGAGCGCCACGTTCTCGTTCTGCAGGTGCTCCGTGTGGTTCTTGAGGTGGTCGACGCTCTGGCGCAGCGCCATACGCTCGTTCATGGCTTCGTTCAGGCTGCTCTGCATGAGCTTGAGCTTCTCCATGGCCGCCATGTTCTGCGTCTTCATCATGCGGTGGGTCTCCTTGTACCGCAACTGCGCGGCGCGCAACATCTCGACTTCTTCCTGGAGCTTGGCGTTGCGCTGGTTCGCGGCAGCAAACGACGCGCCGTTCACGTACGCGCCGCGCTCCATCACTTCCTTCTCCTTGCGCATCTGCGCGCTGAACGTCTTGAGGTTCGTGTTGGCCTCCTTCAACGCGGCGTTCTCGCTGCGCAGCTGGTCAATCACAAAGTCGGCGTCTTCGAGCGCTTCCTCGCTGCGCATGACCATCGACGAGCGGTGGCCGTACGCCTGCTGCTCGAGCTCAATGCGCGCCTCACGCTCCTGCTGCAAGCGCTTCTTCAGCAGCTGGATCTGGTTCTCGAGCTTCGCGTCCTCCTTAGCCTGCTTCTGCAGCACGGCGAACGATTTCACGGCGAGGAACATGCGCACGATGCTCTGGATCAAGCGGATCGACTTGATCACTGTGAGGTACTTGCGGCGGCACACGTGCATCTTGAACACGTTCTGGATCTTGGTCGCGCGGTGGTTCTTGCGCATCTCAAGCAACAGCTGCTGCGCGCGCATGCGGCGCGCGTACTTCTCGATCACGATCGCGGCCGCGCGCTGCTTGCGGTACACTTGGCGCAAGTGATAGCCGCGGTACACAGTCTGCACCGTGATGCACGCCTGCTTGATCGTGCGGAACGCGGCCATCGCGTGCCACTTCTTGGCGTACCGCTGGATGACCACGGCCGCGGCGTTCAGCTTGCGCGAGCGCATCTCCTCGAGCGATTCGAGCGCGCCCTTGCGGAAGAACACGCGCGTCTTACCCAACTGGTACTCCTTCTCCTTGTCCGGGAGCAAGTGGTTCGCGAGCAAATCGCGCACGGCCGCGAGGATCTTGGCGTCCTCCGAGACCGCGTTCGCGGCTTCTTCGCCACCGAGTGGGCCCAGCTTCGCCGACGCGACGCCGTGGAAGCGCTCCAGGAACACCGTCTGCAGCAACCGGTTCGGGTATGCCATGCGACTGATGCGCACGGCTTCGACGACGCCGGCGCACTGCAGCTGCTCCGTCACGCGCAGCTTGTTGAACACGTTTGGGCTCTTCTGCGAGTTCGGCTTGATGCAGCGGATGTAGTGCACGTTCGTGCGGCGAATGTCCTCCATGAGCCCGTTCAGTTGGCTCTTGAACTGCGTGCCGACCGTGTCCGCGACGATGGACGTGCGGCGTTTCAAGGTCGGACGACCTCCAGCGGCAGGCCGTGGCGTAGCAGCCACGCCCGTCATCGCGTCGCCAGTGTGCTCCTCTGGGAAGAGCGTCTTGACGAACTTGGACTGACTCTTGCTGATGAGCACGATAAGATCGTTCTGCAGCGCGTCCGTGTTCTTGATCAGGAAGCCGTTCGTGTCGTACTGCACGCGGCCAGCGTAGTGCTTGATGACAAACGCGTCGCGCGCGAAGCGAGGGCTCTCGAAGCGGTCGTTGTCGTTGTAGTGCGCCTTGAGCTTGTTGGCAAACGCGGCGTCGCTGCCCTTGGGGCGCATGCACTCCTCGTTCAGCAGCGAAAGCACGCCGAAGCGGCCTTCAATCAACGAGAGCACATTCGCGTTATCCGCGAACTCGATGCGCGTCCACGGGATGCCTTCCTCCTCGTACTCGACCTGGATCGACTTGAACACGTCCTGCGTGAACTTTTGCTGCAGCTTCTCGTTCGCGTAGTTGATGCAGAGCTGCTCGAACGAGTTCTTCTCGAAGATCTCAAAGCCGAAGATATCGAGGATGCAGATCTTGTTGGCCACGTCCGCGGACGGCGCGCTCGTCGACATGTTGACGCGGTTGATCAACCAGCCGAACAAGTGCGAGTAGAGCGCCACACCGAGCGCCGTACGCGCACCTTGCGCCTGCGAGACGTTCAGCGGCACCGAGTACGTCTCTGTGACGGCCGAGAGCGACATCTGGCGCGTCGAGAGCGCCTTTTCGAGCTCTTCTTCGGGGAATTCGAGCAATTTGGCCACCAAGGTCTTAGCCTTGAGGTTCTCCGGGTCGTTCACAAGCTCCGACGCGTCTTCGTTGCCCTCAGGCGTGGCAAACTGGAGACGCGACATGTGCAGAATCGCCGCGACAACCTTGAACATGCTGATCTGGTCCTCCGTGGACACGCCCATCGTCGCGAGACACGACACGGTCTGCGTGAAGCGATGCGCGTCCTTCATGCCGTCGCTCACGGTCTGGCCGTGTGGGTCGATGAACGGAAAGTCCTCGGCTTTCATGCCGGCGAGCTCCACTTGCGCCGTCGTGTCCGCTGGTGCCGCGAGCAGCTGGTAGAAGATGTGGTAGTTGCGCTCGTCCTGGCCCTGGAGCGACACGCGCGACTTCTCGAGCAGGTACGTGCGCGACTTGGCGCCGATGAGCTGACCGAGCGCGTTGAACTGGAGCTCCGAGAACTTGCCGAAGCGCGAACTGTTGTCGTTGCGCGACGTCTTGGCGTTGCCGAACGATTCCATGAGCGGGTTGGCGTCCAGCACCTTCTGGATGATGCTCGTCTCCTTGGTGTCGAGCGCGGCCGTGGTCCCGAGCGCGTTGGTGCCGGCGGCCGCCAGGTGCGACATCAGGATCTTGGTGGTCTCCGTCTTGCCGGCACCCGACTCGCCGCTCACGAGGATGCTCTGGTCCTCGCCGAACGTGCGCATGTGCTGGTAGCTCGCCGCGCTCGTGGCGTACACGTGCGGCGGCAATTCGCTCCGGTCCTTCTCCAGGTACTGCTCCTGCTCGTCCTTCGTGTAGATGTCGAGCCACGCGTACTGGAGGATGCAGCATACAACATGAGAGAGCAGGTCAGAGGGGAGGCCACACTTTTCTTGCAAGCAACCAAGAGGGTTACACTATTTGCAGCATGTGCTGCATGTGCAAGCACTGCAGACAAGGGGGGGTTACGTACAGGGTTGACGGCGATACAGATGGGGCCGGTGTATGTGTAGGGGATTTGGCGCAAGAAGCGCTGCTTGAGGTTATATAAAATGGCGGGCTCGTGCAGGTAATTCAGGTTCACCATGTCCTCGACGCCGTTGGCGTTGCGCACTTGGTTTTGCAGCAAAATGGCATTTTTCTACAAGTTGCAAGTCCCCATTAGCGTCAACAACAAGTGCAAGTCACATAGACAAGGGAGAGAGAAGGGAGGAGCTACGTACGGGAACGGTGCGGATGGTCCCGGCTTCCGGGTGCTTCTCGCCATCTTCTTCCTGCTCGTCGGCCTCAAGCACGACTTCGACCGTGTCGTCGTTCACGACGTGGCCCTTTGTAATCGACGCCTCGATCCAACTCACATTCGCATCTGGCACGTACACCTGCAGCAAATTTGTCGACAAGCAAATCACGCATATCAGAAAACTTGAAGACAAGCGTTTCGTCATACATACAAGCAAGCATATACAAGTCACGCACTTTGGTCTGTTCGGCCTCCATGTCCTCCTCTCGTTCTCTAGGTTGCTGCTTCCTCCGTCCCTCCTCCCTCCGTCCCTCTTCGTCGGATGGAGCAAAAGACGCTTTGATGGCTACGGCGCTGGTTTCTCCAGCAGCAGGAATTTCTTTCGGCCTTCCCCAGGCGCACTCATCCTCCTTTCCCTTCCCCCCTACTGTCTGCACCTCAACAAGAAACAGCCAAACCCCTCATCCCGCAACCTGCTCTCGCCTCGCAAGTTGCAACAACAGCAAGCAAACACAGCAAGTGTAAACGGGTAACCTTTTGTAACCCATTATGGAAAAGAAAGGGAGAGGAAAAAGAGAGAGAGAGAGAGAAAAGGGGGACAGATGGCAGGAAGCAATACAAAAACCACTGGGTTTCAGTATGAATATACTGAACCCAAGTGGCAAATAGGAGGATGAGATCAGGCAGCTGCGCTGGTACCTGCGTGAAGATGTGGCTCTGAGGTTCCCACTACAAGGTGAGATTAATTGTCTTTGCAACACAGAAAGGTGATATCGAACTCTGGATATGCCAAAAGAAGGTAAGCTTGCACTTCAATGCCCTCAATGTGGATCCAAAGTGGCTGCTTTGTGCTTGTGCCTGGCAGAGAAGGAGGATGGAGAGATCCCTCCTCTTTTTTCGTTCTCTGTTCTCGCCATTTTGTTCTTTCTTTCGCTTCCCTTCGTCTTTGTCATCGCTCCAGAGTGTTCTCGCGGCTCCTCTTGGTCAGCCACCTGTGCATATTCGCGCATTCACATCCCACGAGCGCCGTCTGGTCTGTCGACGTGCCAAACGCGCGCGGCACGCTCTCCAGAGTGTTTAACTCGTGGTTCTTCTTCAGTTCATCTACGTTTTAAATCTTATATACACTTGCAGTATAGCCATGGAAGAGATGGTGAACTCCACGTACAGTGCGATGGAAGATCGCTAGTGTGTTTTTATTTTCTTCTTCGTCAGAAGCTGATTCTGGTGTGTTTTGTGTTGTTTGTGCAAATGGAAAATGCCAGCGACACGCCAAAAAGGCCAGTGCGCTTTGCCTTCTCTGTACATACCTTTTATACCGCGCGAGTCGTATCTTTACACTTATTCCGGATCCGCTCTTAGAAAAGAATCTTTTTCTTTTTCTTCGGCACATATGCATATGAAAACTGCATGGACTGAGTGGTGCGCATGTCTTTTTTCTTCCTTTGTCAACTTCTTCGCCGCAGATCTTCCCACCTTTCTCATATCCGTCTCCATATTCGCATACATTGTGTGCTGTTCTTTTCCATGCATCCCAGTCATCGGTTGCTGGCAACCACCCAATCCACAGCCATCCAACCATTCATCTCCATATCCCAAGCAAACCAGACAAGCACACCTACGTGTATATGCGAAGCCATTTCAAGCACAAGCATGCATTCCTCTTCTGCATGTGTGCTTACTGTACTTCATACTTCAAGCAACCGCGTCCACTTGCACTTGCGAAATGTGTGACTTGATTTGTATTCCAGCATGGCAAAGGCATTTGGGTGGATGGAAGCAAGTCGCGGTGTGGCACAGCCGCGAGGGACGGACGGACGGACGGACGGATGGGAGCGATCCAAGCAACCGCCAACTGAACAAAGCAAATGGAGAAGCAGGTGCAGCAGACGCCGTGTGTTAATTTCGCGTTGGGCCGCCGCAAGATGCTTGTCATCGCTCGCTCGCAACGTTGCTCGTTTGCAAACTGCACAAAGACAAACGCAACCCGAATCCACCACAAGTGAAGCCATCCAACCACAATCGCAACTTGCCAACAAGCAAATGCAAACGCAAACAAATCAGGAACCGCTTCCCCAGGAAGAGACACAAGAGCACAAACACGCAGCGCTGGCAAGTTCACAGGTGTGGCCGCGTTCACTTTTTTCGCGCGAGAATAAAAAACAAACACGCCTCAAGGGAATAGAGCGCTCGCTGTGCGGACAACAAACGCGTGATGACATGCACACACGCTGCTGCACAGTTGGAACAAGTAAAAAATTCACCAGCTGCGTCAAACAAGCAAACGCTTGCAAACCCTCAAGCAAATGCGAGTCACACAAGGTATCTTTTGTCATGGTTTTTGGTCAAACAGCAAACAAAAACGACTGGTTGGCTCCCGCCCAAAAACCACCAAAAACCACAGCGGACGGCGTCCCTCTGCCTCCATCGTCCGCTCCACCACCTCTTCCCCGAAATATTACCCCATCAGCTGCTCACATCAGCCACAGCAATGATGACGTCGCGGCTCATGCGCGCGCTCGTGTGTCTGCGCGTGCGGCGCTGGACGGACTACGCGCTGCTGCAGGCGCTCTTCGTGGCCCACGGGCTCTGCGTGCGCGCGCTGACGGTGTCGCCCATCCTGCGCAAGTGGGCGAACGCGTGGCAGCAGACGTGGTGGATCGCCGGCTGCGGGCTCGTTCTCGGCGTGCTCGAGGACGTCTGCGTGTGCGCATGCGCGTGTTTGTTCTTCTGGCTCATCGATCGCTGCGTGTGCAGAGCGCATTCTGCCAGTGGACCGCAGCAGAGCAAGGCGGCGTCACTCTTGCCGCAGGCGCAAGGTACTGGCAGTGACGATGCGCAGTCGGCATCTTCGTCGTCGGTTGTAGACGAATGGCGCGAGTGGATGGCGTCGCTTTCGCCGACGACGCTGCTCCGCTTTGTGGGCTATATGCTCGTGTTTCTGGTCTCGAATGCGTGCTTTTGCGTCGACGCTGTACTCGTGCGCACGCGGCAGATGCGCTTCACGTCCGCGTTTGTGCAAATGTACGTCCATGAGCGCGATGCTGTGTCGCGCTTGCAAGTCGATGAAGAGGAGCTGTGGGTTTTGTATGAGCACGTGGCGTTGACGGCGTTCTTTGCGATTGTCGTCGGGTACTTGGGCGCTGTGTGGATCAATCTGACCGAGTGGGATGTGCTCCGCGCGCTGCATCGCTTCCGCGTACGTCGCATGGGGTGGAAACCAACCCAAGGAAGCTCGAAGCTCTACGACAACGTGCAAACGAACGAAGAAGACGCAACGAAAGACGAAGACGCCTCGGAGTCCGTGGCCATGACGACGCTTCCCTGCCGCACTTGCAATCACATGTCGACGCGAACGCTGTTCGTGGTGCTGTTATTGTCGCTCTTCGCCGGCACCATCGTGCTCTCGAAGCTCATGCCATCGATTGTCGCTGTCTTGGCGCTCAACAGCTCACTGAATGAGCCCTATCGGCTGGTATTTGGTCTCGAATTGTTCTCGGTCCAGAGAACGGTCTCAGTGTCGAAGCGCATGGCTGATTTCGTCGAGACGGCGACCGAGGACGCCAAGATGTTCTCGCCTGACGCGCTGTACCGGCACACGAATGGGTTCCACGGTCCGCTTGCGTTTGACGTGAAAATCAAACCCGACGAGCGCGTGAACGTGCTCGTGCTCGTGATCGAGTCGTTCCGTCAGCGTGACTCGCGCTACTTGCTGGACGAGCAGCAGCAGCTTTTGCCGAGCAGCATGTCGCTCACGCCGCGCTTCGATCAGTGGGCTGCGCGTGGGATCGGTTTCCGCAACATGTGGTCGTCGTGGCGCACGAGCCGCGCACTCGAGACCATCCTGTTCGGTCAGGTACCGTACGACAGCATCACTGCCACGGGCACCACGAATGGCCGCGCCGAGGTTGCACTTTCGGGGCTACCGCAACTCTTTGCCGCGAAGGGCTACCAATGCCTGTTTACGACTGGCACGCGCACGGACTACGAGGACTGGGACACGTTCCTGCCGAGCCACGGCTTTGACACAGTGCTAGACGGCTGGGACCTGGCGGAGATCGCGGCCGAGGAGATCGGCATCGACTGGACGATTGGCGATCAGGTGATGACGTACTGGGGTGTCCACGATCACTTGTCCTTCGATGTGCTGGGGTATTTGCTGCAGAAACACCAGAAACACCAGCAGAACAGCACGATCAGCAACATCAAGCGGCCGGCCAACGAAACGAAAGACGCTGAGACGAAGAAGCCCCACAAAGACACGAATGGCAAGAAGCCGTGGTTCATGACGCACTTCACGATCTCGAGCCACGTGCCGTTTGATGAGCGTCCCGATTGGTATTACAAGTACCAGGACAACATCCCCGACTTCTCGGCGTTCTACAAAGGCCACGAGCACGAAGAGCTGCTGAAAAACTACGCCGAGATGCGCTATTACACGGACTTGACGTTCGGCCACTTTATGGACAACCTGAATGCGAGTGGCGTGCTGAACGACACGATCGTGTTTGTGGTTGGCGACCACGGCCAGGCACCCGAGCGAGGCAGCGCGACCCCGGAGCAGGACCAGATGTCCGCCACGCGTGTGGCTGGCGCGTTGATCGCTGAGGGACGACTCGCTCAGGAGTACGTCGGATTATTATACGACGATGTGGCGTCGCACTCGGATATTCTGAACACGCTCGCCGATATCATCGGTGTGCCTGACGACGGCTTCCTGCAAAGTGGCGTCGGCCACTCACTTAAGCGTTCCAGGCCGTTTGGCGAGCGCATCGTGTACAGCAACAACCCGGCTGTGAACATGGCGGTCGTGCAGGGCCACACGCGGATGCAGTACTACTCGGAGGTCTCCGACGCCGTGCAGGTGTATCACACGGAGTTCGACCCGCTCCAGCAGCACGACCTCATGCAGGAACACATGTCAGCGCAGCGCATCAAAGAGATCTTTGAGATCTGCGCCGAGGGGCGAATGCTCAGCGCGTACTTCAAGCACCGCTGGGACAACGCGTGCATCCTCGCGCCGACGTGCTGATGATAGAATTGCACTCGTGGGCTGCTACGGCGCGAGGACATATAAAAGCAAATGTACTACTATTGCTACTAGACGTGCTGAGCTGTTGGTTGCTTGTCTGTGCGCACGAATGTTGTGCGTTGCTTTCTCACGATGCATGGTCGTATCTGCTCAATGTGTGACGTGTGACGAGGTACAGAGTGATGATCTCCACTTTTGGCTACACTATTTTATTTACGGCTGGTATGATATTCATGGGCAGATTCCCTGAATATGGTCTTTATTCACGGGTTTTGTACCCATCATCTCGCTCTTGTGCTCTTCAACAGCAAGACGCACCTGGTGGTCGCAGACGCTGCTTTGAGGCATTGAGAGCGACTGCGGTCAACCGTGGCCCCAAGAATTATGCGTAGGTGGGCTTGCGCATGCCACGTATTCGCCCAAAGTGCCCGGAATCATTCGACTGTTGAGCGTTATTCGATCGATCTGGTATTTTTCGTCTGATCTTGAACGTGGCGATGAAAGATAGCGACTCGATCTCGTACATTGTATGCGCATTGGAGCTCGTATTCACTTGGAGGCCGATTACTCTTCTGCTTCTTCTCCAGAATCGCACAATCGCCGTCACGGACGCCAGGGTACATCGGAAGCCATGAAGTGCGCCGAGCCACAAGCACACGTGAGACCTGGACAGTGTTTGCCATCGGTTGCTTGGACGTTGGGCTGTTTTTCTTGCATCACCACAGCACCAAAGAGCATTGCAGACCGGTTGGAATGCATCTCGCACTTCACAAGCAAATGGTCCCGTCACCTGCTACGTTGCGCGAAGCCAGCGAGGAGGCATTTCAGGTGGCTACATGATCTTGGTCGCGTGTGCCAATGGATCAGTTGGGCTTGTTTTCACACACAAGCTCCGTCACACCAGCGCTAGCAAAGATAGCGAGCCAATACACAGGCCGATGCGTTGTCGTTAGCTGAGGAAGGTCAACGACATTGGAAATGGAAAGAATGCATTTCTTACGTGACGTTGGAGGTGTCATATGCCTCGTTGGATGTGGCTGGTGTTGATCTTTATCTCGAACCGTGCGCTTCTTGAACGAGGACGTCGCGAAGGAAAACGATGGCTTCCTTCGAATGAAAGCTCGCTGCTTGGCAAGTTCTTTGAAGTCTTCTGCTCGATTGGTTTGCGATCCGTTCCAGTTGGCGAAGCTCGCGTTTGGAGTTTGGTCGATTACCATACCTCGACTGGATCCACCGGTACTACAACTTGAGATATGGCCACCGCCTGGCGTCGTGCACGGTCGCTGCACTTTCGACATCCGCCTGAACGTGGTCTACTTGGTATAGCAGGAAGTGAGTTGGTGTGGAGGTGCCTCTCATCACAAAGTGCAAACGCAGATGCATAATTACCCTCTCAGCACCTACCGAAGATGCTGCGGACGTCCAGGACGATGTCGTGGATCCCGCAGACAGGGACGTCGACTTCTTTGACATGCATGGATGGTGGCTACTCTGGGTGCTCTCGCCGCCAGCGATACTAGTATCGTAGCTGCTCGCACGGTCTTCATCGCGACCCATCGATGCTGTCACTATACAAATCGCCGAATCACACGGAGAAAAAAACGCAACCATCATCAGATCGACCAGATTTCCTCGCAGTATCAACGCATGAATGACTTTTTCACGCACACGCAGTCGGAGAAAGGCGGATTCCCCCAGTGAGAAACATATCTCCTGCTCATGTTTCAGAGAGAACAACAAGTGTCAGCTCAGTTTATGCCAACGACGGACTGAGCATATGGCTCATCGGCATGCGTACCTGGAGGATGCTGGTGGCGGCCAGAGGATACCGGACTGGTGCTGGAACCCGAGACCGACGAAGTTGTATGGAGCGCGTGCGTCGATAGTGTCCTCTCGATCGCGTCGTCTTGCTACGCATATCAGCATTATCAAAGACTGTCAGTCAGATCTAAAGCAAAGACGCAAATGCATAAAACTCACGTAAAATGTCACTTTGCGCATTCGCGTTGGAAAAACTGGCAAGTCCGGTCCGTTCTTGGTCTCGATGCCTGTTTGAAGCCGCACTCCTGGAGCGAGCACCATGGACTGTAGGTGGTGGTGCAGGTTCAATGGATTTTCTTGGAACTGGTTGTCGTCAGTGTCTTCGTCGCCCATGCGCTCTCCACCACCACAGCGGGATAATCGCCCTGTGTCCGCGTCTCTGCAGACGCCACCAAGAAGTCCATGCTCATTCTCGTTTCCGACCATTGAAGGAGTCCGACTCGGGCGTCGATCTCGAGCTGCAGTGGGGCTCAGTGGTGGCAGGAAACTCAGATTGGCGTGGCTGCTGCTGTCGTTGCTATGGCTGTGGTGATTGCTACGTTGGATCACGAATTCCACTTGGATCGGCGTATTCTTCTCGATAAACGGATCCAAACCATCGCCGCCATCGTCGCCGTCATTTTCGAGTTCGTCGTGCGAATACCAAGGAGCAGTGGTGAACTCGTTGCCACCAGCGTCTTGTTGTCGCGTTCTACGTTTTCGGTTCACCGAGTCCCTCTCGAGTGACGGCGACGTGCTGGAGGCATCGTCATCAGCGGAAGCGGCATTTGTGAGCGATTCCTGCTTCATCTCTTCTGTGCAAGGATCCTGGTCTGCGGTTTTGCTGGCAAGACGAGACGCTGGTGCCATCGCGCTGGCCGACATGCGCGTTGCCGTTTTGAGCAGCGCCATCGCTTTTCGTGGCGATACGCGAGGTGCCGTGCTGAATACAACGCCCGGTGCATGAACTTCACTACTACTACTACTTGTAAATGCATTTGCCGAAGTGTTAAACGATGCAGACGTTCGTGGCGACGCAGGTGGGGACGCCCCTAGCTTTCGTCGCATCTGAAACGAGACAAGTGAAGAAGCACGCGACGGTGAGCCTTTCATGCGATCGCCACGCTGTACGTGGTAGTCACTGGCTGCAAATGCCAGTCCCATCATCTCAGACGAAGGCTGTGGGTCTGGAGGCCGGAGCGGGATTCCATGGCGACAGCAAATATCCAACTGACTCGGTCGTGGTTCACTGAGGGCACTTGGTGGTGGACGGAGGATAGAAGCAACTCCAATTGCCATGTTGTCTCGCTCGTCGGTAGTAGGACTCTGGTCGAGACCATCCGTGGGGTCGACAAGAGCTGATACTCTTCATGAGCTCTTGGCGCTTGCGCTCTTCGGGCGTGAGTCCGTCATCTAATATTGCCTTGTTTCCTTTCTGCCTTCGCGAAAAGAGTTTCCCAAAGAGCCCGCGCTTCTTGATTGGCTTCTCGGATGCACTGGTGTCTGGAGCTGCGTCTGGCTTGCCGTCGGCTCTTGCGGCTCCGCTTGAGCGCAGATTGCGACTCTGCGGCCGCTGAGCGAGTGCTTCTCGCTCCTGCATTTCGTGAAGTTTCTCCTTGAGCTGCACGATCTCACTCTCGAGTTCTTTCCGCTTCTGAAGCTGCTCGCGCTCGTGGAACTGCAATTGATGGCGCTCGGTGCCAGATTTCAGCACAAATGGCTGTTTCGTCGTCGATTCTTTCGTCTCGATGTTGAAAAAGATCGTCGCGTTCGTCTTCTCGTCAAAGATCTCGAGCCAATCGCCGACTTGTGCGAAACTCTCCCACGCGATCCACGTATGCTGCTGCTTCTTGCCTTTGTCGTGGGTCGCAAGAAAGCAGGAGTCGCAAAAGCCGTCACCACAGAGATTGCACAGCCGCGTGCACTTGCGACGATCGCACTCGATGCAGTGTGAGTCTTTCGCGCTCGTCAGCTCGTCCTTCAGGATCTCAATTGGGGACCAGACATGGTCGTGCTTTTTCTGGCTTTGCAAGTGGATCCGGTCAAAGCACTGAATGCAAAACTCCTCGTCGCACTGCTCACAAAGCCGCGTGCCGACGCGTGCACTGCAGTCGCAGCACAGGATCGCACCAGTTCGGAAATGTAGCGACGCACTCGCGATATGAGCCGCCGCCTGCGCGCTTTCATGGACCACAGGAAAGCACTCTTCGCAGAAGAAGCAGCCTTTTGCTGCTGCTTGAACCGGAGTTGCTGTTGTTAAGTCTCTTGATAGTGGAGCTTGGACTTCACTGTCGAACACCGGTATTGTCGGAGACACGATTGTCGGACACGCGTCGCAGTAGTACGTAGCGAGATTAGCGTCATCCTTCTTCGCCTTGCACGCCAACGACAGGCAGCGACTTTGTTGTTTCGCCTTGATGAGCACTCGGAAATCGTGCCGTTGTTTGGCGCCAGTGTTGTCTGGGAATGTGTGGTGCTCCAGCAGGAAGCAGGGCATGCAGTACTGGCGCTGGAGTGGATCGTGGCAATCGAGGCATTCTTTCGTGGCCACGGCGGTTCGACATTTCCAGCAATTACCCTCGGGTACAGCATCGTTTTGACCTTGTCCATCCTTTCGGCTGGAAGTCGCCGTATCTTCTGATCCAATGGACGGTGATGAAGACTCGGTAGAAGATCCCTTGGCTATTGTAGACTTTGTAGACTCTGCTTTGGTCGGTGAAGCCTCACCCTTTGCTGCTGGTACGTTCTTCTTCACCGGTCGATCCCATACACTCTCGAGCGTTGTCTCGTTGTAATAATACACGTTCCCATACGCATCGCGCAGCTCGGTCCAACCCTCCTCCAGCTCCATGCTGCTATCACTGGTATGGTTTGCCTTGCCTTCCTTCAGCACTTTGCGTTGCTGCTTCTCAAGGTCGTGCTGTGCTTGCAGCTCGTGCTTCTTGAACGCGGCCGCTTCCGCGCGCCACCCGGCCAGCTCGTCATCGCGCTTCGCCTCCTTCATCTTGAGCTCCATGGCTTTGACTTTGCGGAGCTGAAGCTCCATTTGCTCGCGCTGGCACTGCTCTCGCCACATCAGTTCGTCTTCTTTCCACTTGCGCTCGCGAATATACGCGACCTTGATCGCGTCCAGCTTCTGCTTTTGGCGCATCCTGGCTGCATCCCGCCGCGCCAGAAACCCCCTCGTTACTCGCTACAGCTCGATCGCCATCGCAGTCTCGAGCTCTCGACGCTTGATTGCTTGCATTTTCTTCACAACGTAGTCCACGAGGGCGACGAAACCTCGGTACATGCGCTGCAGAAACACGATTGCATGGTCCTCCTTTGCGATTTGCGTCTGCGCAGCTCGAATATGGTCTTCAAGCCACAGACAATGCGTATTCGTGAAATGTTGCACGACGTCTTCTCCACCATGAAGATAGTGCTCTGTCATGAACTGCAGCAGCGGTGAGGACTCGCGACTTGAGTCTCGACACTGCCGCGATTGCTCCAATTCCACCAACTGCATTACCTGCTGCAGCAAAGGTGTGACTTTCCGAGCTTCCATGCCGCGTGTCCGCTTCTGGATAAGCAGCGCGGCATTCTGTGTGAGCAGCTCCTCGCGAGCTTTCAATTCCCGCATTCGAGAGACTCGCCTTCGCGCCAATGTACCACGGACCCATGTCTGGATGCGAACTGAGGCTTCATTACGCTGTCTGGTCTCCTCGAAGCGTCTATCCAGACGCCGTTGTCGCTCGCGACGCGCGAGTTTTGTCTTCATACCGCCCTGGATCGTGATCGTAGCACGGCGCGTGCGTTGGTACTGCTTGCGGTGGCGTCGACCTCGGAAGATCCTCTGAATCGCGGTCGCAGCTTGTTGACGGCGCAGTCGTTCCGCTTCTAACGAACCCCTGAGTTGCTTGGCCAAATGCACACGATACGCACATTGAATACACAACGCAGCATGATATCTCTGCATCTCGATCCGCTCGCGCTGTGCCGAAAAGCGGAGTTGGAGCGCATACCGGCCTTTGCTGCGTCGCCAGCTTGCCTGCACGCGCCGCACCGCGAGGTCGAGCGTGCGCTCCCACATTTTGGCTCTGCACGCCTTCCTTCCTTGGAAGCCATGGAACACGCGCTCAATGTCGCGGGCAGCAGCCGCACGCATCGCTTCGTACCGCAGCTGTGCGAGTCGCGCGATCTCGGCATCCAGTATATCTCTCCTCACTTCAAAACGACGATACAATTCGACGCGTTGTCTATGCTTTCGCCAGCAGCGCTGAATGTCCAGCGCTCGCTGATTCTTATTCGACTGCCAGGTTCGTTTCTTGGTGAGTGCGGCTTTGGCTAGAAAACCTCGCACGCGGCGCTGAATCACTGTCGCTGAGTGTGCTTCCAGCTCCTGGCGGATTTGGAAGAGCTCTTTGCGACGCGCCAGCTCTTTTCGCGCGAGTTTGAGGCGCCGTGGGCACTGGATTCGAATCGCAGCATGTTTGCGCACGATACGGCGTTCGATTCGCCTCTGCAGCATTATTCGTCGGAAAAAGAACTGAATGCGGCGCGCACAGATGTTCTGCAACAGTAAATTAAAGCCGTTGCGCAGCGTGCTCCAACGCATCGCAGTTCCGTACGCCTCAAACTTCAGCAATTGCTGGATCTCGACCTTCTGCTTGAACTCCTTATCGAGCGCCACTCGCTTTAGCCCAGTGAGGAGCGCCTTAGCGCGTCGCTGTCGGTACCGCACTTGAATCATAGTCACTGCGTGCTGCCGCTCTTTGTAGACGATCTCGCAGGTGATTTGGCGCCAGCGATGCAACGCGCGATCCAACGTCCCGATGTACGCGTCGCTCGCGAGTTTGTCGAACAACGCGAGTGCCTGTACTTGCGACCGATGGGACGCTGCTTGCTTCCGATCCTCCTTCTGCAGCCAAAGCAGGAACGCGTGCCAGCGCTCAAAGGCAGCACAGAGCATGCGATGCTGCAGCCTCGTGAAGATCGACGTGATCGTGCGCACGCTTTGCTCCTTGCAGTACGTGCGATCGAGATTGCGCTCAAACAAGAACGACAATGGCAACTTGGCCTTCTCGGCTTCAATTTGGCTCGTGACAAGTTCCTAAGCGTGAAATACAGCATGTGTGAGCGCCATGAGCAACACTTTGCATTCAGGTTGAAATTACGTGAGAGTACCTTGAGCTTTCGCTCTGCGTCAGCGAGGTCGTAGAGCTGCTTCGTGTATCGCATCGCAAGCACGCCGTCAGGGTGCTGGCTGGTCACCATTGGATTTGCTTTCGAGAGCACGGGGAAGCTGGCATCAATGACAAACGAGTGGATGTCAGCACATCAGCTTTCCTATATAAAGGAGGCACCACTGAGGACAAACAGTAAGAGCCAAACCTGAGCGACAGGATGTTGCGCTTCTGCTTCCTTTTCTTCTCGATCCGCGCTTTCTTCTTCCGCGCCTTTTCTCGCTGCTTGAGAAGATCCATGTCGGATTGTATGGTCTCGAAGAGCAGCGCAGGATCCTGAGGTGACGCAGTCGCAATCACTGTCTGATTATTGTGGAATGGTGAGCGTATGGACGGCATGCACTTGACTGCATCCGGTATGCCGTTCGTGTCAGAGCACTCGCGAATGTCCGTTTTAGGATCTCTCTTAAAGCTTGAAAGGCTCGGGCATTGCTGATTTCTCCCCTTCGTTTTCTCTGGACACAGAACCTCTTCACGCAAATTAGACTTACCTGCAGTCAGCCCTAAAGTCATCGTCCATTGAAGTCGTCACTAATATATCTATGCAATACATCTATCAAGTCAAAAACTCCTTGTGTTTTCACTCCACTCTGTAAAGTCAACCGAGTTAATCGTCGTTGTCGCTTCCCCAGACCACATCGTCGTCGTCCTCCTCCTCCTCGTGAGCGTCGCTGCTGCTGTCACTGTCCCCTACATTCGCGTTGTCTCGTTTCACTTGCTCTATGAATGCTTCAAAGCCAGAGCCGCCAGCGAGATGGTCGACGAGATCCGTTGGCACGCGGTAGCCACTCAATGGATTCGGTCGAATCGCTTGTTCAGACTCAACGATCCGGAAATCCACAACGTCCTGCACGGCGTCCTCACCGTCATCGTCGCTGTCGTTGCCAGCGGACACGTTCCTGGAGCGGGTGTTCGCTTCACGCAACTCCAAGAGCTCGTCCCACGTGAACAGGAGCGTATCAGTCACTGCGCCAAACACGTTGATGTCCAAGAGGTACACACGATTCTGCTTGTCGACATACACGTCGAAAATAAAGTCTGCGTCTGGGAAAATGGCCGACTTCGCCCTTTGCTTCTTGGTTGCGCCGTCGGTGCTCTCGCGGAAGAAATGCTTCTCGAAAAAGCTGTAGATGAGCTCGCACAGATGATCTTGCTGGTCGAATAGGAATGCGTAGTACTCATCGCAGTTCCGCTGCGAGACGCCCACAAGCGAGTGGTTGACGACAAAGCAGCGGAAGAGCATCGAATCGTAGAAACTGCACCACTTCTTCAGCACGAGGTACACTTCCTCCGGTCCATTTCGTGTCACTGGCACGGCAACAGCAGCAGCAACTTCTTCATCTGCCGATACTTCACCTTGCTGCGATTGCGGAACGATCGCGTCTAGCGCCGTGCAGCCGGCGTAGACCTCGCTGATATCGTGCACGACAAAGTCGGACGACTTGAGCAGCAAGAACACGTCCTCAAAGTTGACGCACTGCATGGTGCCGAGCATCCAGGACGCGTCACGCGGACAGCTCCAGTTGAGCTTCGGGAACACTTTGCCCTTGAAGCGGCGCAGCGTGGCCTCGACCTGCTCGCGCACGCTCTGCAGCGCCTGCTGTTGCTCGAGTTGGAGTTGCTGTTTGGAGCCGCTGCGCTGCGCGTCCGGCAGCACGACACCGTCCGCGAGGATCAGCGACACGAACGCCGGCGGCAGCGTGACCACGACGCTCTTGATGGACACATGCTCGAAGGACGGGTACCACGTGCAGAAGGCGCAGTGGTCCACCTGCGCGCGCGTGTATGCAGGCGCGGTCGCCATTTTGGATGGTCTTCTTGCCTTTCAGTTCTGTTGGAATGGAACCGCAGCTGCTCATTGTGCATGCTTTTGAATAGGTCAATCGAATTATAGAGTAAATTGTATTCGTGGAGGCTTACCTACTGCTTATGTAATATTGTGTTTACTAAGGGACTATTATTGACTACAATTACTAATTTTAGATATCATTGAGTACAGTTTTGCAATGTATGTTTTAGATAGAGTTGTTTATCAAATTATTGCATTGAAAGGGTTATTTATGAGAATACTATTGCAGTGAGCCAAAAGCTGTTGACCCATTTCCACTGTCGCGACAAAATGGACCGAAAAGGCGCGGACCGCAAGGTACACATGCGGCTGCATTCGCTGCATTGCAGTGCGTTTACGTGCGGTACCCTCACGGCAAGAGGTTCACTCTGAGTATGTGTATGTATTGCTGCAGGCGTCCGACGCGAAGACGCCGTCGTCGTCGTCCAAGGACATTTGGATGATGCTGGCGTCCATGGATCCCGCAAAAGACGCCAAACAAGCGCAGTTGTCCCCGAAGAGCTCGCAACTGCCGATGGCAAAAACAACAACGCGAATGTGCTAGAAGAACGCGACACATTCACGCTCACTGCCGGTTCGAAAGAGTCCGGGAAGACGTCGCTGACGGCGACTTTCCGCAACTCCGCCAAAGGTAAGTGTGCACGCAACACCAATGTCAACAGACACTGACGCGCTTCTAATGTGCTTATTGCATTGTATGTGCATGCATTCGCTATTGTAGCTGATGAAACCAAGCCCGCAACTGCGCTGGACTACGTGTTTGTGCGTCTGAAAGGGTCCAATGGCGCACGTCCACCCGTGGCGCACATGTGGGAGCTCGCGAAGTCGAAATGCGTGAACGAGATAGTTCGCGTTCCGCTTGCGGCTGAGCGCATCCTCAACGGCGCGTCAGTGCTCGCACTCGATCTGTCGACGCCTGGAGATATTGTCCCGTACTTGATCAAGTGGCTTCACACTTTGTACAAATGCGTGCACGATGTCCTCAAGATCAAGGAGAAGAACTCGGTGGATAAGTTTGCAGTCGACAAGTTGAAACAAGAAGCCATGGGACGATATGGTTCATCTCATCCAGGCAAAGACGAAGTGGTGCCCATGCCGTTGCTTTTGCTGATCTTGGGCAACAAGTACGACGCGTTCCGCGACGAAGACAGCGTCAAGCGCAAGGGGATCATCCAAGCAGTGCGCTACTTGGCACATCTCTATGGCGCGACAGTGCTGTTCACGAGCACGAAGGATAAGAACCTTGTGATGCAATTCCGATCGGCCATGAAAAACTTCGCCTTCCGCGCTCCTGGAGCCACGAAAGGTTCAAAGGAAGTCGATATCGCAAAGCCATTGTTCGTGCCAGCAGGCGCCGATCTCTTTGAAGACATTGGTATGCCAAAAACGGTGACTCGACACGAATTCAACAAAGAGCAGCATGAGGAGTGTGCAAAGCAGTGGAAGGAGATCGCGAGCGAGTACTACCTGCCCTCGGGAGACGTGACAGGTGCGAACCAGGAAGATGAACTGGACTCGAAGGAGCAGGAGGAGAAAGACAAGTACCCTGAGCCAAACATCGACCGCGTTCGGTAGCGAAAGAGGTATGATAATTGCATGTGTGTGTATGCTCAAATCCGTCCTAGCTGCTTCACATAGAGCATTGGCATACTTGGGACACTACGTGATGTGCAGGGAGGACTTGCAGCGCTATCGTGACAATCGGAAGAAAGCGCTCGAGAAGAAGACCAAAGCGGCGTGACCAAGGTAACCAACAGCAGCAGATGGAATGACATGCATATCTACAGACGACGGCGGTTTACGCACCTACTGTGCAGCTAATAACGCTCTTAGTGTGGGAAGTGTACGTCTCACGCACTAATGCTGCAGCAAGCACGCATCTTTCCAAGATCACGCCAATTGTGTGACCCCAAAGAAAGATACACAGGTCCTCAACGACCATCATTCTCCATTTATATGATCTCAATATCCGCCAATCAAGTCTACAATCCACACATTTCATCCAGTAAAACATGCTCATTCTTTTCATTACGATATGTTATTGGTTAATATTTTGATTTCTGAGGCTGCAAAAAGCTGAAAGAGGGGAAGGGGGGGGGAAGCTGACCCGAAAGATTTCGTTGTTGCTTCCCCCATACAAAAGAACGAAGAGAAAGCAGAAGCAGACGCACGAGAAAATGGACTCGATCTTCGGCATCGTGGGCAAGGACTTTGTGATCGTGGCGGCCGACGCCAAAGTGGCGCGCTCCATCCTCGTCTACAAGGACGACGAAGACAAGGTGCGTCTGCTAGTGTATGTGTGACGTCCGTATGCGGAAAAGATACGACGACACCTGACGCTCCGCCCGCGATGCGATTATGGATCAGGATGCATATGCGTTTTACTAACTCCTACTATGCGCATGCTGTGCCGTTGTGGTGTTTGTGATGCGCTTGCTGTTTGCTGTGTAGACGGTGGATTTGGACTCGCACAAGGTGCTCGTTGGATCGGGTCCGCAGAGCGACCGCGTGGGGTTCAGCGAATACATCCAGAAGAACATGAAGCTCTACGAGTTGCGCAACGGCGTGTCGCTCAACGGTCCAGCGACGGCAAACTTCGTGCGTGGTGAATTGGCGCGATTTTTGCGCAAGTCGCCGTACCAGGTCAACTTGCTGATCGGCGCCGTCGATGAAGAGACGACGCCAGAGGACAAGAAGCAGATCGTGCCGTCGCTGCACTGGATCGACTACTTGGGCACGCTCGCGACCGTGAACTTCGGCGCCCACGGCTATGGCGCGAACTTTTGCCTGTCGATCTTTGACAGAGAGTGGAGAGTACGTTCCGCTGTGCATCGATATATCCCACTGGGACGAGCATACTCACGGAAATGGGAGCACGACTGACGCTATTTGTGTATGTGGTGATGCTATTTAGCCTGATCTTAATGTGGAAGAAGCGCATGCGATCCTGAAGAAATGCCGCAGCGAATTAGAACAACGCTTCCTTGTTCGCAACGGCAAATGGCTCTACAAGGTACGATTGCTGGAGCAAAATTGCCCGCATGTTTGGATTTTACCTAGTAATTTTATCTTCTGTGTGTGGTTGTATACAAAATGCTAGATCATTGACGCAAACGGCGTGCGCGTGCTGGAATTCGAGTAAATGCTGGATGAGAAAGCGGAGAAATAATGAGCGGGACAGTTCAGATCGAAGCAAACCACAGCAGCAAGCACGCACAAAAAGAATGTAACAAGACGTGGTAAAAGGTCGGTCCTTTTTCTACATTAACAAATCGAGTCGTTTGCAGCCTTGTTTTATTTCAGAATTTGTTGCTGCATGAGCGACGCCAATTCGTGAGACTCGAGATGGAGATGAATATGAGTCAGAGTATGAACCCTTTGAAGCGAGCAACACAGGGATGGAAATGTTCTGCAGTACGCGTTTTGCGCCAACGCTACGAAGCATGAAAGCGCAAAAGGCGATTTGTACTTCAACTTTGAAAATGGATTGGCACGTGATTGCGCGGACTTGCTGGAGCTATCCTGTTGGAAGACAAAGGATAGAGACACGAGCGAGTGGAAGCATAGGTAGCTCTATATGTCGGATATGTTCGACCCCATCACAACGATCTCACAGCTGCAGGATGTTCGCGTAAGAGCAGTGCTCTCGCTAATGGCAGGGAAGAAGGCACAGAGTGGTCAGGGACCACTACGCCATAACCACGGACTGCCAGAAAAGTGAAGGAAAAGAAACTGGAAAGCGAACGCCATCAAAGCAGACAGAATGAAATGCCGAATGCGGTTAAATGGCTACAACATGAGCCGTCTTCATAATCCGTTGGAGTCCGAGGAAAAGATCTCGGCGCATGCTATTTCGCAAAGCCACGACATGTCCTTATTCACACTGGACAGCAAAAAAAGATGCAGCAAAGCAGTCTGACGCTTGCACGGAAGCGTTAACGTAATGAGAGCATCAGTGCTTCATGTGGACATTCAAAATCTGAAGTCCTTTCTCCAAAAGCACTCGCAGTATAACGCATACACGCCACACACCACCATCGCACAATGTGCAGCAAAGCTCATTAACGTGCGTGCGTACGAGCTCATACTCTAGCGTACGTGAGCCTGGATATTTTTATCCACACTGCAAGCCAGATGTCCAAGGTTTCCTTCTTTCATGGCAAGTGGCAATCCGACCCCACCGCGTTGGCATCCACCTGACTGGCAGTCTTGGTCGATGGATGAGCGGTACTTTTCCAAAATCGAGTTGATCGCGCAAGCAGTCATTGAAGAGATGGACGATCACAAGGTCCGCAGTTTCGTCAGTCTTCTGCCACCGCGAACGGTACGTTCTACGGATCAAAACCAGAACACCAGCGCGCACTCGTCGGCTTTACGAACTGCGTGGCACCCGCCTTCTTTGCCGGAACCGAGTTTGACTTGACCAAGTATGGATCAGCAGATTATACCAGCAAGTACCAGTACGACCACCAAGTGTTTGCGCGGAGTCCTCCCGAACTCCAAAACAAGTTTGCGCAATTCAATGTATCGCGCTCGCCGGTGACCAGCGACTTGCTCGCATACAACACGTTTCTCCCCAAGTCCAACAACCTCACTCCAGATTCGACCGATGAAGGAAAGCAGGATCAGCAACGCTGCTGTACAAGCTTCTTGAAGCTCGAACAAGCCCACTACTTGGCTTCGCCTGACGACGGAGCGATCGCGCCATGGGAGACGTCCACTCTTGGTCAATACAGCGAGCCCGATTCAGTTGAAGACATTCCGATCAAGTTTGCGTCCATGACTGTGCTTGAGATGGAAGATACAGCGGGGTACCAGCAAGACACGTACTGCCTGAAGACACTGGATGACCGTGACGGACTCTCTCGACACATTGTGCCTGGTGTGGCTCATGTTGACTGGATTTTTAGCGACGAGGTGTACGATCAACACGCCTGCCGCTTCTCGGTTCATTTCAACCCAGTAGACACTCCAGTGCCCGTGGGCATTGTTTCGCTTGAAGTCTCCTCGACTTCATACGCGTCTTCATTTTACCACCAACACTGTTTTTAATCATCAATATGCCAAAGAGTGGTTTGCAGGTGTTGAGTTGTTGTGCGTGTTTTTAGCCAAGACCAATTTTTCTGAAGAGTATTGCCTCAGTCTCTTCGAGTGTTAGCGATCCTGTACGAATGGTTTGTGCATGGGTATTTGGAGTAAAGACTTACTGTGGCATGGAGTACCTCGGCGATGGTGAAGACCATCGACAGCGTTGGTGCCATGCATGTCATAGCCACAAATTTACTCCCACGTGAACGTTTGAATCGCGCCTTGAGGGATCACAGTCTCCAATGACAAGTCGCCGTATTGCAGCTCGAACTCAGCGTCTTCCGTGTTCTCGTTCAGCACCACGAGCACCTTCTTGTTCTCAGGGGTGACAAAGCCAACAGACTGGACGAACGAGTAACCAGCAGTCACGCACTTCGGAGACGCCGACGAGTACATCGAGCCGTTCTTGAAGTTCCACAACTCGTGTGGCGGTTCTTCACTGTCACTGCACGGGTTCACTGTCACACGAACCCCGTCTGCAGTCGAGCCGTGGTTCAGCGCAAGGCAGTAACCAGCCATACGAATTTTGCCATTCGATTCGAACGTCCACGATTGAGAGGTGTATTGGCATTCCACCAATGACACCTGGCGGTTCACCCAATCGGGTCGAAGCAGATCGATGCAGAACGGAGTGCCAGTGACCTGAAGCTTGTTGTCGTCCGTCTTGTGAATAGCCTGGCGAGCGCTGTTGTCGCACGTGTGCAACTCGGCAGGATAGTTTACGTACAACTGTGCATCGCCAGGCTCCTTGAACGTCGCAGAGACGTCCGTGGAGATGCGGCGCGATCCAGGAGGAACAAACTTGGAGAAGTGCTTGATGAAGTAATACATTGGCTGCAAATAGTAGTCCTTGTCCGTCTCGTCGATGATGATCGGCGCATCGCAGTTGTTGCCCAGGTGGTTTGGACCACCTGTGTGATCCAAGATCAAGTTCCAGTCGACCCAACCAACGACCCAGTTGTTGAAATCAGCGATCATGTCGTGTGCGTACCGTTGACCACGGAACCACGCTTGGGTTCCATTTGCAACACCTGGACAGCTGGAACTCTCAGTAGCGAGGATGAAACGACTCTCGTCCACATAGTGAGTGTCATTTAGATGCTCGTGGAACTTGACGCCATCCATCACACGGTCGCCTTCGTTGCCATACCAGTGGGACGCGATTCCTTCAACATACTTGCTGGCTTCAGGGTGGTTGAAAATGATATCTGCCCAATGGTGTACGGTATCACGGTTGTGATCAAACACCATAATCTTCACGTCTGGGTGGTCACGCTTGATCACTGGACCAAGGAAGCTCCCAATAAACTCCGCTTCGTACGGAGCGTTATATTCACAAGCTTCCCATGGAGCCGCAAATTCCGGTTCGTTCTGAGGAGTGAGACCCCAAAAGCTGATGCCGTGATTCTTGTACGCAGAGATGAACTTGGAGAAATACAACGCCCAAGCTCCTCGAGCATCATCGCGCAGCCCCACTGGAGTCACAGACCCAAGCATACTTGGCACATACTCTTCACTTCCACGCTTCATCCACGCCGGTGGGCTCCATGGCGCCAGAAGCATCTTGAGCTTCGGGTTCTTTTCGAGCGCGCGCTGAATGAACGGGATGATCAGCTTCGTGTCATGATCTACACTGCTGTCGAAATGACTCATCGTAGTATCGTTGGCGACATCATTGAAGCTGTACGAGCCCACAGAGAAGTCGCACGAACCCATCGGCACACGACCGAACTCATACGCAGCGCCGTCTTCCTTGTCAAAGTACAACTTCAACACCTCCTCCTGCTTCTCTGGCGACAACTTGGCGAATTGTAACGCCGCGGCTTCCGTAAACGCACCGCCAAAGCCGAGCATTTCCTGGAATTTATTGCTCGCATCCACCGCAATAAACGAAGTACTCGATGCTGACTCGGCGCGCTTCTTCCACTTGAGTCCCGTGATCGGCTCCATCATCTTCTTCTCGCCGTTGATGTACGAGCTTTGCCAGCCGAGCACGCTCGCTCCCACACCCGCTCCCACGACAGCACCGCCAGTGGAGGTGGACGTTGTCGCAGACGGCGTGGTGGAGTCGCCAGAACGCGTGACAGCCAACGTGATGAGCGCCGCGCCAGCGACCGCGATGAGCGCCGTTGCTCCCCATTTCACGATCCGGCTGCGGCGCGCACTGGCACCACCGAGCGCGTCGTCGCTCGCGAGCGAACTCGTGCCGTACTGCGTGCGCGGCGCCGCCGTGTTCTGTCCTGCGGCGGCCATCTTGGTCGACGCCTCTTGCTGCTTGGGCTTGCGGGGGAAATCGGAAAATGATATCGTGTCTGCTCAGGCTGCTTTCTTTCATGGTTTATTTTCTTGGAAGGTGGAGATTGAAGTGATGATTTCACTTCAACTGGTTGTGATCTGTCTGTGTGGTAATCAGCGAGTTCGTCTGCTTCAGAAGGGGAGTGACGTTTTAATCGTTGCGTCAAATCTAATACCTACTTAAACTGATATCACTCGAATGACTGCAATCGAATAGAAAACAGCACACTCCCCAAAATTCTACCTCTAGCAGTAGAAACCCTCTTTAATGAGCTGTTTTGAATGACACACACAAATGACACATACAAATGAGACACACACAAATGAGACACACACAAGAGAAATGCTATCTGTGCTGTGGGGTGCTGGCAGTCGAGAGGTTTAGGAAATCGAATTGTACTGTCCCAAATCATTATGCTTATAATCAAAAATCATCATCGTTGCCGTTGAAAAGGAGGTTTAGACGCTCCGTGAGCATCTCTCAAGAGAACTATTCTTTTGCAGAGCAATTTCATAAGTTTTCAGCAGAATTGTGGACTGCCGTTCACAATCACGGTTCGGGTGAAAGATGGTGGTTGTACGGAGGGCATTTCTCTCGAACAGCCGATATTAATCATGTTCTACAATAAAATCACGTTTCCGAAACCTCTCAAGTGATTGCTCAGTGCAGCAATCATGATATTTGCAGTACCACTGTTCTGGGTTGCAGTATCCGTTTTTAAGAGGGACCAGCTCATTACAAAATGAGTTTACAGTACCGTTGCAGTTTGTTTGTAAGAGCATAGATGAGTGAAGTCCAATAAGGGGAGTTCCTCACAAAGAAACAGTTCTTTTCAGCAACATGAAGCACCCGACAAAGGATAGTTTTGCGCATACGGATCGCATGGATCATACACACCTCTCATTCCTGGTCGCGCAGCTATCATGTATTGCATGAGGGAAAGAAAACCAAGCAAGGCAGGGAAGAAATGTAATGGACTACACCTAGCCATTACATGAAGGTGGATCTGTTCTCAGATCTAGTGTGCCACACACCACCTTCACTGTGCATTGTGGAGAGACAAATAACAAAGGGATTACAGTACGACAGTCCCCACATGCACATGTGACGTCATCCCATGACGTCACGAGCGCTCTCTGTGCTGATCAGTGCAGAATGTTGTTCACATGTACTAATCAGTACAGAGTGATGACATCCATGTACTATCAAGTACTGAGTGGTGGTTCCTACTTGGGAAACTGCACTGGTGATGAGACTGACGTGTGTCTGCCGCCTGAAGTGAGTGGCTGTAGCCAGCCACTTTGCAGGGAATTTTCCACGGGACTTCAAGTTCAAGCTTCTCGAAGATCCCGTAGGTTCAACCTCAGCGTACCAAGGTTTTATATATCAGATTCATAGGTTTATTGTGTAGTTTAGGTTTTAGTTATAAAACGTGTAGATCCCTTGGGGTTCATTTACAAGTAGCGACAGGAACCATAAGCATTTAATTCAGTTGCAAATTTTCTCTCAAGCCCTCAAGTCGTTCTTCTCTCCCTCCAAGTCGAGATTGCTTCCTCGTCGCACAAGCGTGTGTGCCGTGTTTTGGGAACTGTTGTGAACAGCGCCCTCTTACACATTGTCGATCTCCATTGGTTCGGGACCATCGCAACTTGGGAACGTTCGGGTTGGACGTTCGAATCTTGGAAATGGCTGAGAGTTCGGACGGAATCTTGATTGCGGGGACGGTCTTGGACTGAAGCGCTGTCGATTGTCACTTTGCTGCCGGAATGGTCCACCAAAATAAGTACGATCATATTCCAAAGCAACAGAAAAACACTCGGAAATATCGTCGCAGTGGCGGTGCTCGACTTCCCGACCCAGCTGCGGTAGAAGACCACGAGTAAAGTACGTGATTTTATCCAGTTCGCTGATGTCGCGGATCTGCATCAACAGCATCCGATACTTGCCGATGTAGTCTTCTAGGGATTGACATCGACTTTGGCGTAGGTTGTACAACTTGTCTCGCAACCGTCGCTGATTGTCCCGCGGCACAAACTCTTTCGTGAGATTATGCATGAGTTCTTGGATGTCGTGGACCTTGTCGCGGTTCAGCATGTACCATGCTGCGGCATTTCCTCGAAAGTTGGCGGTCATCATCGCGACAATGCGCGGTCCATTCGCTTCTTCTTCCCAGTTGATAGTTTTGGCGGCCAGGAACCTCATCACATGGTCGAAGTAGAGGTCGACTGATTCACCAATTGCTCCTGAGAAATGAGGCAATGAGATACCTTCCACTCTTGTCTCCTTGCGCGCCAACTCTTCCATTAGGCGCTGCTGCCTCTCGGAGATTTCTGCAAATTGTCTGAGCAGTTCTCGAGACGCCATGATGATATACTAATTGTTGATATTGGTTTCTCTTTTGCATTTCTTTCCTATTCTTTTCTTCTTCTTTTATTGCGATTATTGTTTTCAATTTTCTACACTACTTTGAGATAAATTTTACTTCTGAAGTCTTGGAAATGAAGCTTGAATTAGACTTGATACTGGTCACTCGCAACTTGATGGCCTCTCTTGACGCAACTTGAAATTGTGGGATCGCTTTTACTCGGTTCTGCTCTTCTTGGAACTGCGCTCCTCTTGATCGCTCTTGACTTCTTTGATTTTACGGTCCGCGAATGTCGTGATTAGAGTTTCGACTTGGTTGAGACGACTGAGCAGACGATCTGTGAGTTCTTGAAGCGCGTTTCTTTCGACGTGGCTGTGGCAGTTGGGGATCTCGTTGCGCATATGCTTGATGAGACCGAATTGACGCTCCAATGCTTGGGAGAACTTAGTGCGCAGACGATCAAGATTTTCAGCGTTGGTGGAGAGCGGCGCAAAAGAGGATCCGACGATTTCTGGTTCTCGAGTCTTTCGCTTTCCCATCTGCTCGGACGCACACGTCCAACACCAGCAAGCACACAAACCACACAATAAGCCAACTAAGGAACAGTGATTCTCGTTAATCTCTAGGTCAGCGCAAGCACAATGGCATTAAAGCTAACCTTTCGAGCGAGCGTTCCTTGTGTTGTCAGCAGACGGTGGCTATTGGTGAGCGTCGGCCGGAACAGGCAGTCACCGAGACGGGAAGGATAACACCGAGGCGGAGCGAAGGGAGGCGAGGCGAGGCGAGTCTTGACTTGACCAACAAGTGCTACCACTTGTGAGGAGGCTTGAGTGTTTGATGGTAAATTGAGAAGTGAGATTGAGAAAACTGTTCAAGAAAAAAAAAACTCAACTACTTCGTTGCTAGTCCTTGCTCCCCTTGGGGCTCTTCCTACTCGTTTTCTTCCACTTGCGTGCTACTTGATTTTTTACTGGATTTTCTCATATCTGATTTTTCTTCATTTTGTGTGGACAGGAGGGCTTCTGAGATAACAGATGGATTCTCGTCCTATCTTTACCTATGCATAAACATACAATCATTCCTAAAGATGTCGTAATCATCTACCAACATTCCGATGTACCGAAATATTGGTACATTGTACCATCATGGTACCGTCGACCCTTACAACAAATGGTTTCATTTGACAAAACCAACAAAAAGTTGTCGTTACTCTGGTTCTTGATTGTCGATCGTAGGAGTTTTCTGAATCCTTTTTCGCGGATGTACTTTTTTTGTACACCGGATGAGTCAACGACTCCCAAAGTGAACATCCGTTCCACTTTACCTCCATTCCTCTCATTGAGAGTTTTTCTTTCCTCCTCGATACTTGATTCAGTTTCAGGACCGAAATGGGGAGCCACATGAGACGCAGCAACTCGACAAGAATCAGGGCTGTAAGCGGATTGTGGTTTACTTATTGCAGCACTCTGAAGCTCGGAGTTCTGAGCATGACGTCATCATTGGTTATTTCAGGTCCTTCGGCTGTCTCAGGTGTTGACAAGTCTTTCCTCCCTCCTTGGATCCGACGATTTCTCCAGTCGGTGTTTGGCTGGGCATCTTCAAAAAAACGGCATTCCCAGATTGCAATCAATGTCGTCTGGAATGTCATAAACAACTGCAGTGAACCCATATGGATTTTCTAATCCTGAGATTTCCGCTGACGTTGCACAAAATTGCAATGCGGTTTCGACAGTTTTATTGTCCCCCAACTTGATCCGTATGTTCTTTTTTCCATGCGATGTAGTCTTCAGTTCTTGTGCGGACACGAATCTTCCAGATACGTAACTTATGGCTGCTCCGCTATCAAAAAGAATTCTTGCACTGAATCGTTGAAGATCAGTTGCAATAATTCCTTCGGATATGAACAAAGGAGAGGATTTAAAGACAAGAGGATTCTCAGACAATCTGTTCAAACTGACATTATCGAGATTAATCCCTGCTTGCTTCTCATTAACCACGACCGACACCTCTACGTCTGACGTGGTGTCCCATTTCCCTGAGACCCTTGCTGCTATTTGAAGAAAAAGCAGTCCTTCTTGATATGGCCAACTTGTTTTTACAAAAGTGACACACGATCTTCGGATTCTTGCTGGTCTCCTTTGAGTTGGATCTCGGCTTGAACTTCCCAGGCGTTTCGAACTTCCTCTTGAAGTTGCCGTTCATGATTTGCTTGAAACCGCTGCCCCTGGAATGTTTCGAAATTTCCTTCTTTTCGTCACTGCCGAAATGAGCTGACCCACACTTGACAGCAAAATCCTTGGCTTCAATCAGCGTGTCAGGGTTCTGCAACTTCACGTAACACTGCGTCTTCGACTTGTGGCCGTTACAGTAATTGCTGACTTGATCAAGATCGCTCATATCTTCAACACGGAAGATTAATTCCGAATAGCGCCCGTTGTAATCCTCAATGCTACCAACTTGGCGTAACGCTCGCAGTTTCTGACGAACTTCAGCTTGGTAATTGGAGGCTTCGAAGGAGGACAAGGCAACTTCACGGAACATCCCCCATGTTTGATCTTCGATTGGTGTCGATGACGACCAGTGTAGGTACCAACCAGATGCTGACTTTCCCATTGACGTACCCGCAATCACTGGCAAAACAGTATTGCTGTCCATTACAGTGTGGCCGTGAATCTGACACGTTCGCTCGATCGTGAAGATCCACTGACGAACGTCTTCTGACTTCTTACCGTTAAAGCTCGCCAGGTTGTTCGGTACTCTAGCGGTTCCGTAAGAAATCTGTCCGTTTCCTTGCGCTTGTAACGCCGCGACCGTCGCTTGCAACGCATCAATCTGCGCTCGCAGTTCGGTTACGCGGATTCGTACCATGCTTCAAGGGGCTGGGACCAACAAGTGCTACCAGTGAATCGAAAGGGGGCTCTGACGCGAGGAAGGCAAACTTACGGCAGGTTATCGTTGGCGCTCGGCTGGGGTTTTCGCGTGGCATCGAAAAGTGATCCTCCCTCTCCAGCCGAGCAGGAGTTCGGAGGTAGCAGCCACGTGGTTGCAGCTCCTACGTCTCCCTCTTTATTATACTAATTCGTTAATATACTAGACCTTTCTATATAATCTAAAATACAGAAATTAACTCCCTTGAGTAGAATCCCTTTTTACCTCTCATTTTGATACAGTTAGAGCAGTGCTGAATTGCTGCTGTGTTGTGTGCAACTGATTCTATGAGACTCGCGCAAGCGCATCGTGCAAGTGCACATTCAATAGCTCAGACGCAGATGGGTGTGAGGTGGGTTGTCGCACCGAAGTGTCCCCACTCGATGTTGAAGTTGAAATCAACGCATCATGCTCTGCTTCAACACCGAAATGGATACAGTTGGAGAAGAGCACCATCATCCCGAAGGGTGGGTGGAGATCTCACTCAACTTCCAGGTGATCGAATGTATAATGCACAATACGTGATGTTGCGCGCCTTGGTGCACCGCGTACAGGCCGGATTTGGATCTGAATGAGGGCTTCGGACAGCTGCATTCTCACACTAGCGGGTAAAACAAGTCGAATGCATATTCCTACGCGTTTGACAGCGATTTCCCATGATTTTTCCCAAGATCGTCGTTGTGAGTACCATCACCCAAATCTACATGCTTTTTACAATCATTTATTCTATTAGCATAATGCAAGCATTTGTTTCTCCGAGCAGTGCAAGAAGAAAGTGGATGATCAAATAACGACCAATTCATCGAGGGATCGAGAAATATAAGTGAGCGATTTTGTAATCAGGCAAGCACACCTCTGTTGTTATCGAAAAAAAGAGAGAGTTCTAGGGACTCCGTAATTCCTCATGGCCGGTGCCGCAATGGCTTATAAGTATCGACCGATGATGAAGTCAACGACAGCATTGGCGCCATGCATGTCATAGCCACAATTTACTCCCACGTGAACGTTTGAATCGCGCCTTGAGGGATCATAGTCTCCAATGACAAGTCCCGTATTGCAGCTCGACCTCAGCGTCTTCCGTGTTCTCGTTCGCACCACGACACCTTCTGTTTCTCAGGGGGCAAATCCAAACACTGGCAAACGAGTAACCAGCAGTCACGCATTCGGAGACCGCCGACGATTACATCGAGCCGTTCTTGAAGTTCCCACAACTCGTGTGGCGGTCTTCACTGTCACTGCACGGGTTCACTGTCACACGACCCCGTCTGCATTCGAGCCGTGGTTCAGCGCAAGGCAGTACCACCATACGACATTTTGCCATTCGATTCGAACGTCCACGACTGAGAGGTGTATTGGCATCCACACAATGACACCTGGCGGTTCACCCAATCGGGTCGAAGCAGATCGATGCAGAACGGAGGTGCCAGTGACCTGAGCTTGTTGTCGTCCGTCTTGTGAATAGCCTGGCGAGCGCTGTTTTCGCACGTGTGCAACTCGGCAGGATAGTTTACGTACATGTGGCATCGCCGCTCCTTGACCCGCCGCATAGACGTCCGTGGAGATGCGGCGCGATCCAGGAGGAACAAACTTGGAGAAGTGCTTGATGAAGTAGTACATTGGCTGCAAATAGTAGTCCTTGTCCGTCTCGTCGATGATGATCGGCGCATCGCAGTTGTTGCCCAGGTGGTTTGGACCACCTGTGTGATCCAAGATCAAGTTCCAGTCGACCCAACCAACGACCCAGTTGTTGAAATCAGCGATCATGTCGTGTGCGTACCGTTGACCACGGAACCACGCTTGGGTTCCATTTGCAACACCTGGACAGCTGGAACTCTCAGTAGCGAGGATGAAACGACTCTCGTCCACGTAGTGAGTGTCATTCAGATGCTCGTGGAACTTGACGCCATCCACCACGCGTTCGTTGTCGTACCAGTGGAAAGCGGTTCCATCAACATACTTGCTGGCTTCAGGGTGGCTGAGCACAGTACGTGCCCACTGCTGAACGTTGCCGCGATTGTGATCAAACACCATAATCTTCACGTCTGGGTGGTCGCGCTTGATCACTGGACCAAGGTAGTTTCCAATAAACTCGGCTTGGTACGAAGCATCATATCCACACGCCTCCCACGGAGCCGCAAACTGCGGTTCGTTCTGAGGAGTGAGACCCCAAAAGCTGATGCCGTGATTCTTGTACGCAGAGATGAACTTGGAGAAATACAACGCCCAAGCTCCTCGAGCATCATCGCGCAGCCCCACTGGAGTCACAGACCCAAGCATACTTGGCATATACTCTTCACTTCCACGTTTCATCCAGGCAGGGGGACTCCATGGTGCCAAAAACATCTTGAGCTTCGGGTTCTTTTCGAGCGCGCGCTGAATGAACGGGATGATCAGCTTCGTGTCATGATCTACACTGCTGTCGAAATGACTCATCGTAGTATCGTTGGCGACATCATTGAAGCTGTACGAGCCCACAGAGAAGTCGCACGAACCCATCGGCACACGACCGAACTCATACGCAGCGCCGTCTTCCTTGTCAAAGTACAACTTCAACACCTCCTCCTGCTTCTCTGGCGACAACTTGGCGAATTGTAACGCCGCGGCTTCCGTAAACGCACCGCCAAAGCCGAGCATTTCCTGGAATTTATTGCTCGCATCCACCGCAATAAACGAAGTACTCGATGCTGACTCGGCGCGCTTCTTCCACTTGAGTCCCGTGATCGGCTCCATCATCTTCTTCTCGCCGTTGATGTACGAGCTTTGCCAGCCGAGCACGCTCGCTCCGACATCCGAAGCAGTGGTGACAGCGCCGCCAGCAGAGTTCGAAGTTGTCACGATCATCAAAGTTCCACTGCGCGAGACTCCTGCACGGGTGACAGCTAACGCGATGAGCGCCGCACTGGCGCCTGCGACGAGCACCGTCGCTCCCCATTTGAAGATCCTGCTGCGGCGCGCACTGGCACCACCGAGCGCGTCGTCGCTCGCGAGCGAACTCGTGCCGTACTGCGTGCGCGGGAACGCTCTGCTCTGTGCGGCGGCCATCGCGTCCAATTGCGGAGTGGTGATGCGCGTCCTTGGCGGAAAATTGAAGAGTGAGAGTGCGGAAAAGGGAAACCCCGCGAGCATCCGCACCCGCATCCCGCAACGGCGTAAATTACGGGACGCGGCAAAAAGTACAGTAGGGTCGCTGCATTGAAACGGCCGCAGATGGGCGTTCACGGGTGTTAGTGGAGGTTAAAAAGTAAGCCACTTCAACAACAATGTGAAGTTATGTATGGGTACAGTCCACGACAGATTGTAGCGATAACCATGAGGCAGCAACAACTCAGTGCGTGCGATGAAAAAGAACGTGGGCAGTTGTTTGTTTTTTCTATAGTGAGAGGCGGTTGGATGGCCATGCGTGCGTCTTGCAATAGATAGATACAGTGTTCGAGTGAAAGGTCGTTGAATCTGGGTTTGTCACACGACAACAGGCATCCAAGTCGACGAAAGGAAAAAAATACGAACCGAGAGGGCGACAGAAAGTAACGAACGCAGTACATTGCAAGAATGAAAACGGAGTCGGTGTCGGCTAGAATAACAACGACCCGTGAATGAAACGAACTGCCAAAAAGAGATACCGGTGGTATCTTCTGATTGTTTTCTGCTTGGGAAAACGTTCTATAATTCGCGTTAAATAACGATCGTCGACTGGTGTTCAGCATCAATTTTTCTCGATTCTCGATGCTGAAGCTAGTCCCAAAATAGTGTTCTACACCTTCATTTACCTTCCTCTGAAAGTTGCCTTTGATAGCGTGGATCGCATTGAGTTATGTGTCTAAATTATGTGGTCCACACATCGACTTTTTCCTTTGAAGGGGCAAACAAAAAAGATAGCAGCAACAAGGCGTCAAAATGGATCGATACGAGCGCGGCGATGTGCTCGGCGAAGGTACGTTCGGTATCGTGCACGCGGCCGTGCAGAAGAGCACAGGACGCAAGGTCGCTATCAAGCAGTTCAAGCGCGGCAAGTTCAAGGACGGCGTGGACTTCACGGCGCTGCGCGAAGTGAAGCTGCAGACCGAGCTCAAGCATCCGAATGTCGTCGAGCTGCTCGACGTGTTCGTCGCCAACGACACGATCAACGTCGTGTTCGAGATCCTGCCGTCGAACCTGGACGACGTGATTAAGGACAAGGCCGTCGTGCTCACGCAGGGTGACATCAAGGCGTACATGAAGATGTTGCTGCAGGGCATCGAGTACTGCCACGACCACTACGTTTTGCATCGCGATCTCAAACCCGAGAACTTGCTCATCGGACCCGATGGACAGGTCAAGATTGGGGATTTTGGTCTCGCACGGATCTACGGCAGTCCGAACCCGAACATGACGTCCATGGTGTGTACGATCTGGTACCGCCCACCGGAGCTGCTCTTTGGCGCGCGCGAGTACAGCGGCGCCGTCGACATGTGGGGGGTCGGGTGCATCTTCGCTGAGCTCATGCTGCGAATGCCCTACCTCACGGGTATGAACGAACTGGACCAAGTAGGAAAGATTTTCCATGCGCTGGGCACTCCGACCGAAGACGTGTGGCCCGGGATGGCGTCGCTGCCCAACTACGTCGAGTTTACGCCGAGCACAGCGCCGCCGATGTCTTCGATCTTCACGGCCGCGTCCGAGGATGCGCTGGATCTGCTCACCAAGCTGCTCAAGTTCAACCCTGCGGAGCGCATCAGCGCGACCGAGGCGCTCAAGCACCCGTATTTCAGCAATGCGCCCGCACCGACACCGATCGAAAAGCTGCCGTCCACAAAACCAAATCTAGCCGAATAAACAAATACAACGAAGGAAAAGTCCAGGTGCGACGTTTATGCTGTTTATGCTGATGAACATTCGCGTGGTGGCTCATGAGAGCAGCAAAACGCAAGAGCGCAAACGGTGATAAGAACGTTCTAAGGGGAAGCGGACACAAATGAAATGACCTAAAGCGAGAATAAGCAAAATGTATATTTGACGCATTGGTTACGGTGTTTCCGCACTATTCTTGTCGATCCCACAATTGCATTCTAAATGGTCACTGTCTTTTCCTCCCAGCGCAAGAAACTCACACGCGTCAAGGTCAGGAATAGCTGCAGCCAAAGGCGCTATCAGAGACAACAGAGAGAGAGCGACTCGCATGCGTTGTCGCTGCTTGCATTGAGACGCTACCACATCAGAAAGACAGGAATAAGCATTTCGGCAGACGAGCGAATTGAAACTTTTCGCGCGTGAGTGCCTCCAGCAACCATTCCTCTTCCAAGCGTGACGCCGCGAGAGAAAGAGAGCTACTCACGCCAAGAGATGGATGACGGCGTGGCGATCCCTCACAATGCGCCTCCGAAACCGAAACGCGCCAACCCGCCATCTTCCCTCGCCGAGCCGGACGACGGCTATTCTGACACCGAGTACAGCATCTCGCCAGCGCGTCGAGGGCGCCTGAACAACCACCACTCAACGCGGCAAACCAAGCAGCTCGAAAGCGACTCGCCACCCATGACGCCGGCATATGCGCCTGTGCGCACCTCCAAAGTGCCGATCATCGACGCTGAGCCCGAGACGACGATCGGCGTGGCGGTCAGGATGAAAGGCGAGCTGAGCTTCGAGCGGCTGCTGCGCATCGAGGGCGAGTTCGAGGGCAAGCTGGTCTCCAAGGGCTCGCTCGTCGTGGGCACCAAGGGCGTGCTGATAGGCTCCATCGAGAACATGAAGGAGGTGTACGTGACGGGCGGCAAGATCATCGGGAACCTCGTGGTTGAGAAGCTTGTGCTGCGCGACAAGGCGCAGATCTTCGGCAACATCACGGTCAAGACCGTCAAGATTGAGCCCGACTGCGTGGTCATCGGCAGACTGAATATCAACCCGCAGGCGCCCGAGCTGATCAACGAAAAGGGCGAGATCGTCCAGGTCCTGAAGAAAGAGAAAAGCGCCGCCGCCGTCTGAGGAATGAAGAGGAATAAGTAGCAGCAACGATAATGCATAGAGGAGATGGCAAGGCAGACAAAGAGAGAGGTTGCAAAACCAGGAAGATATATAACGATGTAATATATACAAAATTCATACCACATACTGTAAGACTCGCCATTTCCCATGAAAGAGCTTCTCCCTTATACAAGCGGCTTTAGAATTTGGACGGACGGCGTCTGCCTGTGAATTTACTGTCGGCCTTGACCTTCTTGCCCTGCTTGCGGTAGCGGTCCTTCTTCGCCAGCACCCAGTCCTTGACCTTGACCGAGTCGCGTCCATTGGCTCGGCGTTGCTGTGACCATAGAAACAAAGTACAAGGTTAGGGATCCACACATAAGATACAAAGATCAAAACGTAAAGTTAAACGTACGTGAAGCTGCTTGCGACGATTTTCGAACGCGACCTCGGACGCGCTCGCGGCTTCGCCCGTGCCGAGCGCTTTTGGAATCACTGGTGGCGCGTCGTAGCCCGCGAACAGACACAAGTAGAACTTCTTCGCCTTCGAGCTGTTGGGAAAATCGATCACGAGACCGCCCGAGAAGCCGCAGCGCATGGCACATCCGGAGATTTCTTCCATTTGCTCGGGCGTCTCTGGGTACAACTGCAACACGGCGCGACTGCCGCGCTTCAAGCACGTGTACAGCGACGTGAAAAAGCGCGTCAAACGCTTCCGCGCCGTGTGCTCCTTCTTGTCCGAGTAGCAGAGCCACTGGACCGCGGAAATGCTGATGCAGCCATCGAACACGCCAGGGCGGAACGGCAGTCCGCAGCCCATGTCCTGCAGGAACACGTCTCCACTACTGTCGCGTTCCGAGGCAATGTCGAGCATATCTTTACTGATATCCACGCCGACCCACGCGTGACCGGCTTCTTCGAGCGCGACGCCACTCAGTCCACTACCACAGCCGACATCGAGGATAAACTTTTCCTCACCCGCAGGCAGGTTCAACAGCTCAATGGCACGGTTCGCCAGCTCTTCCTATCATAATAAACAGCAAAACAAGCATCGATTAGTATTCCTTGAGCATTCGGCACGCAGGATCCTTCAAATACAAATAAACAGCCAGCGAATGGCGCCGGAAACCGTACCTGGACTTTGACGATGCGCGAGCTCGAGTTGTACTTGGCGGCTTCTTTCTCATCGTAAAAGAGCTAGTATGGCAGCATATGCATACGCACAGGAAGTCAGCACAGTGTGCTATTCACGCAACATAGTATGGGAGGCATCGGCAGCCGCATGCAGGCGCACCTCGGGCGGGGAAATGTGCTCCGGGCGACTCATCTTGGCTCGTGCGAATGGCTTAAATGGCAGAGCCAATCAACCGACGGAGTATGGCGGACAGACCAACAGGTCAGAATGACGCGACGGGTTTGGCGGGTTGAGGAAGAAGAGAAAACCCACCCGCTCAGAACAAGTGGAGGAAGCAAAAATGGGGTGGGCCACATTAAGTGGACGAGTCCAATCTAATTGGTGTGGGCCACGATAATCTGATATATCCGACTCGATGCGACAAATATTCTAATGCAGGATGGTGACACGCTTTAATGGTTTGCAAGTGTCTAATGGTATAAGACAGGATGCTGAGGTCCACCCCGAACCACTCTCACACTCTCTTGAGTGCACCGCCATGATGGTCGACAATATATAATTATACAGGACTTTTGGTTGTCACAACTTCTATTCACTGTGCCGTTGAATGCATTGCTTGATATGCCACGATAATTTCCTAAAGATTATGTGAGATTGCAAGCTTAGCCATGTGGTGACGGCGCTGCTTTTCCCACCAGATGGCAACGACCACACTTCCTTTTTACACAGTCGCTGCGCTTTTTCTCTTGGTTTCACTAAACCACAGCGGTTTCCTCCCTTTTTTTTTCCTCTGGGCTTTGCAACGCGCGCGCTGGCTATCCACACGCGCGCATTACCCTTCAACGCCTGTGGAGACGCCTACCCGCATCGACGCTCTATGGCGCATTCCCCAATCCGCGCCTTCGCGCCGACTCCCATTGAGTGTATTATCAACACATTCGTCCGGTCACTGCGCGTGTGAGTGGCGTGCGCTTTTGGCATCGAGTAACTGCATCCTGTCACTCTCTCTCTGTCGCGGTCTTCCAGAGAGCGCTCCTTGAGTCCAGTCGCTGAGATCCCCCCCACACACACAGCACACAGCACACAGCACACAGCACACAGCAGACCAAGATGCACAAGTCCACGGACGGCAGCGGCGGCTTCATTCTCTATAATCTCAACATGGACGACGGCAACAGCAGCCAGTCGTCGCTCCCGAGCGCGCCGAGCCCGTACTCGCTCGGTCCGCCCGGCTCGGCCACGCGCCTCGCGCCGCGCAACAACGTGCGGCCGCCGCCGCCACCGCACACGGCGGTGCTGCGTACCAACTTTACGACGAACGCGAATGGCGGTGGTGGTCGCGGTTCACTCGGCAACCGCAACGATTTCACTGGGTCTCCAGATGCGGGCTTCCAGGATATTCGCACGCCGCACCTGAACGGTAACAATGGCGCGCGTGGCGGTGGTGGTGCGACCCAGCAGTTCATTGAAGCCGTCGCGCCAGAGCAGCAGAAGGCGACCGCGTCGATGGTCAGTATGGCCGCGATTCTCCTGTGTATCGTCGTGGGGCTCGTTGTCGGCACGGTGTTGAACCACTACGAAGTCGACAAAGCCGTGACGGACTGGATCAAGACGCCCGGCGATCTCTACATTCGTGCCATCCAGTGTATCGTCGTGCCGCTCGTGTTCGTCAACTTGGCGGTGTCGGTCGCCGATCTGATTCACATCGGAAAGGGCCAAGCGATCGGTATCCGAGTCGCGCTGTTCTTCTTCTGTACGACCCTTATCGGTATCGCCGAAGGGATCGGCATGGGCTTTCTCGCTCGTGTCGTGTACAATATTGTTGAGGCCAATGACAAAGGAAGTTCGGTAGCCGTGTTCGGGATCCAGTGCGACAACAACAAGTATCTAGAGATGCTGCCATCAGGCATCGTCACGTGCTCGGCAACGACGATAAATGCGACGGCGCAATTTATCGCGGACGACGTGAACAATGCGTTCGTGCGCACGACCGTGACACTCGACGCTTCCGCATCGGTGTCGACCAACTTGATCGAGATCCTGCACATGATCGTGCCGTCCAACATCATGGCGGCTTTCGTCAACAGCACGCTGCTCAGTATCGTCGCGTTCGCGATCCCTTGTGGCATCACGCTCGCTAAGAGTTTCCACGGCCCGATCCAGCTCAACCCGCTTCTGGAATTCCTCCGAGAAGTGAACGAGTCGCTCGTGACGATGACGAACTGGGTCATCCAGTTCACGCCGTATGCTGTGCTGTCGCTGCTCGCCGGTGCCTTCGGAGCCGATCTCACCAGTGTCGTCAAGATGTCACCGATCGTGATGACGCTCAGTGTCGGCGGCCTCTTCATCGGCGCTGTGCTTGTGCACGTGCTGGTCGTGATGCCCACCATCTTCATCATGTTCACGCGAAGCAACCCGTACCTCTACATGCGCCATATGCTTCCCGCGTACGTGTACAGCATTGGTTGTTCGTCGTCGGTCGCCACGCTGCCCATCAGTATGCGCTGCATCGAGCAATCACGCGAAGTGTCGAGTTCGATCATGTACTTCGTCATGTCGATTGGTGCGTCGCTGAACATGAACGGCACGGCGATCTACCTGCCGATGATGATGTTCTTCCTCATCGATGGCTCGGGCCGCAACAGTGAATTCGGCGCGTTCCAGATCGCCGTGCTCGTCTTGGCGTCGTTCCTCGGCTCGCTCGCTGCCGCGCCTGTGCCTGCCGGTAGTCTCGTGATGCTTACAACCGTGTGGAAGATCACGATGCCCAGCCACGATCTGCCGGAGCTCTACTCGCTGCTCGTGGCCGCCGATGTCGTTCTCGACCGCATGATCACGTTCTGCAACATCAACGGCGATGCCATGGTCTGCCGTATTATCAACGAGCAAATCGACGAGACCCTCACGGGCGAGATCATGCGCAACCACGAACCTGTCGCGACCATGTAAGAGAAGAGAAAGGAGGGGGAAAACGGTTCGCTGTGTAGTAAATTCGGGAGAATGGCCAGGAGTGTGTGGTGGAAACATGATCGTCTTGCAAATATGTATACAATGATATTGTTTTGAGCGCATGGCTTTGTGTGGACGTGTTGGTATTCGCTAGACATGGCGCGAGGATATTTGGCGGAGGTGTGGATGTTCGTGGATGCATTGTCATGCCACTCGTGAGCAGCACGTCACTCAAGCGAGGCAAATTTGTTGCACCCTATTCTGTCTCTTACCTCAACTCTTTAGCCAAATCATGCCACTTTTTGTTGCCCCCTATTATGTCAACCCAAAAATGCCCTCCTCAAAATCCTGCGTGCAGTGACCATCACTCCTCCCACCTCACCCCCTCCTTCCCAAACAGCAAACCAAACAAAAACACTGGAGGACGGGACGGCAAAGCGACCGCATAAGCCTCTGCATCTGCGCCTCCCTCTGTCTGTGTGTCTGTCTGTCTGTCTGTCTGCTGATGCATCTGCTCAACCTGACGCTGCAACCCCCGTCGGGGATCAATCTCGCCGTGTACGGCAACTTCACGGGCCCGCAGGCGCAGGAGTTCGTCGTCGCGCGCGGCAACGTGCTGCAGCTGCTGCGTCCCGACGAGACCGGACGCCTCGAGACCGTGATCTCGACCGAGGTGTTCGGCGTGATCCGCTCGGTGCACCCGTTCCGACTGACAGGCGGCACGCACGACTACCTCGTGCTCGGCTCGGACTCGGGCAAGATCGTCGTCGTCGAAGTGAACGCGGCCACGAACCAGTTTGAGGAGCGACAGAATGAGACGTACGGCAAGACCGGGTGCCGCCGCATCACGCCCGGACAGTACTTGGCTGTCGACCCAAAGGGCCGCGCGATCATGATCGGCGCCGTGGAGAAGCAGAAGCTCGTGTACGTGATGAACCGCGACGCGTCGAACCGCCTCACGATCTCGTCGCCGCTCGAAGCGCACCGCTCGAATGCGATCCACTTTAGCATCGTCGGCATCGACGTTGGCTTTGAGAATCCGATCTTTGCGTGCTTGGAGCTCGACTACGCAGAAGCCGACGCCGATCCGACGGGAAACGCTGCTCGTGAGACCGTCAAGACGCTGGTGTACTATGAACTGGATCTTGGGTTGAATCACGTGACGAGACGATGGAGCGAACAGGTGATCCGCAGTGCCAACATGCTCGTTGCCGTGCCTGGTGGAAGCGATGGACCTGGCGGTGTATTGGTGCTCGGTGAAAACACGATTCAGTACAAGAACGAGAACCACCCGGAGCTGACGTGCATGATTCCACGACGAGAAGGAGAGACGCGCGACATTCTGATCGTCTCAGCCGCCACGCACAAGCAGCGCGACTTGTTCTTCGTGCTCTTGCAGTCCGAGCTCGGGGATCTGTACAAGATCTCGCTGGATTACTCGGGCAATGTCGTGCAGGAGATCAAGGTGCAGTTCTTTGACACTGTGCCCGTCGCGTCGTCGATGTGTATCACGAAGACCGGTCTCCTGTTTTGCGCGTCCGAGTTTTCCAACCATTATTTATTTCAGTTTCTCAGTATCGGAGAGGGCGACAACACGGCGCAGTCGTCGAGCTTATACATGGACACGTCCGAGTACCCGTCGTTCCCGCTGCGTAAATTGACCAACTTGGCGATGGCGAGCTGCCTGCAGAGTCTGAGTCCCGTGACGCAACTCATTGTCGATGACCTCGCGAACGAACAGACACCGCAGATCTACGCGCTTTGCGGTCCGAGCAACCGATCAACGCTTCGAGTGCTGCGTCACGGTCTCCCAGTGACCGAGATGGCCGCGAGTCCACTCCCGGGTGTCGCAAAGGCTGTGTGGTGCCTGAAAGAGTCATATGCTGATCCATACGACAAGTACATTGTCGTCAGCTTCGAAGACGCGACGCTCGTGCTTGAAGTCGGCGAAACGGTGGAAGAAGTGACCGAGTCAGGCTTTCTTCGCGACCACGGCTCGCTTCTCGTGACGCTCTTGGAAGACGATTCCATGCTGCAGGTGCATCAAAACGGTATCCGCCATGTCCGAAAGTTTCAGCCGGTGACAGAGTGGAAAGCTCCTGGTAAGAAGGTGATCGAGAAGTGCGCCGCCAACTCCAGACAGGTCGTAATCTCGCTCGCAGGTGGTGAAGTGATTTACTTTGAGCTCAATCCATCAGGCGATTTGGCGGAAAAGGGAAAGCTTGACCTTGGGTTTGAAGTCTCCAGTCTAGATGTTGGTGAAGTGCCAGAAGGGCGTCAGCGATTCCAGTTCCTTGCGATCGGAAGCTGGGATAACTCGGTTCGAATCCTCTCGCTCGATCCAAATGACTTGTTCCGCCAGAAATCGACGCTGGCGTTGACGTCGCACCCTCACACGCTGTGTCTCGCGCAATTGCAAAGCGAGACATCAACGGCAGACTCGGAGCTCTCGTCCCAGTCTCTGTATTTGAGCATTGGTCTCGACAATGGTGTGTTGCAGCAATCGCGCATTGATCCAATCACAGCCAACTTGACTGACTCGCGATCGCGCTTCCTCGGCTCCAAACCTGTGAAGCTTTTCCGTGTGACAGTGGAAGGCAAGCGAGCGGTTCTCGCGTTGTCGAGTCGATCGTGGCTCTCGTACTTCCATCAGACTCGCCGTCACCTCACTCCGCTTTCGTGCGAATACCTTTCGTACGCGAGCTCCTTCAACTCGGAGCAATGTCCTGGCGGCATTGTGGCGTTGGCAGGCGAAGGAATGAAGATTTTTACGCTCGAACAACTTGGAGATACGTTCAACCAGCAAAAGGTGAATCTGCGCTACACGCCACGCAAAGCGGTTGTGCACGGTCCATCTCGCCGAGTAGTTATTATCGAAAGTGACCACAATGAATTTGGCGCTGCGTACAAGCGTGAACATGGATTGCCGATCCCAGATGTGAAGAACTCGTCGTCGATGGATGATGAAGACGAGGAGGATGAAGCCACTGATGCGCTTGTGATTCCACGTGGCCCGATGCCAGCTGAAAAGAACAAGTGGGCATCGTGTGTGCGTATCTACGACCCTGTCTCGAGTCACACTGTTGTGTGTGAAGAGCTGGATGAAGACGAGCGAGCGAGAAGCATCGCGACATGCGTCTTCCATGATCGTGGTGGCGAAGCGTTTGTCATTGTCGGTACGGTGAAGAAAATGCAGTTGCACCCTCAAGTCGCCCCCGCAGGAGGGTACCTGCGTGTGTACCGTGTCGTGGAAGGCATGCAGTTGGTGTTGGTGCACACGACCGAGATTGATGACATTCCTCACGCCATGTGTGAGTTCCAAGGAAGATTGTTGGTATCTGTGGGCAAGGCGCTTCGTATCTACGATTTGGGAAAGAAGAAGATGCTTCGTAAGTGCGAGAACCGCAACTTCCCGTCGATTCTCGTGGAGCTCAAGGCTGCAGGCGACCGCGTGTACGCTTCCGATATGCACGAATCGTTCCATTTTGTCAAGTACAAGAAGGACGAGAATCAGCTGATGGTGTTTGCCGACGATTGCGTACCTCGTTTCATCACGAGCAGCGTGCTGCTCGACTACGATACCTTGGCTGGCGGCGACAAGTTTGGTAACGTGTTCATTTCTAGACTCCCATCCGAAGTGTCGGACGAAATCGACAATCCTACGGGTAATCGAATTCTGTGGGACTCGGGTCTTCTCAACGGTGCCCCAAACAAGCTGGAACAGGTAAATCTCGCGGCACATCTAGTTTTGTTGCTGCGTGCTGTCACTGATGCATTGTTGCTGTTTGCTTTATTTTCTCTGCACAGGTTGCTCAATTCCATGTTGGCGAGGTCGTGACGTCGATGGCTCGATCGAGCTTGGTCCCAGGCGGCATGGAAGCGATCATTTACGCGACGATCATGGGTCGAATCGGCGCGCTTGTGCCCTTCACGTCGCGTGAAGACGTCGACTTTTACACGCACCTGGAGATGTACATGCGCCAAGAGAAGCCACCTCTCTGTGGACGCGACCATCTCTCGTACCGCTCGTATTTTATCCCAGTCAAGAACGTCACCGACGGAGACCTGTGCGAACAGTTTGTGTCGTTGAGTCCCGAGAAACAAAAGAGCGTCGCTGAAGACCTCGACCGCACGCCGTCCGAAGTGCTGAAGAAGCTGGAAGACATGCGCAACCGACTCCTGTAGTCTGGCGCATCTCGCAGACTTCATGCACCGCTCCCGATTTATCACAAGACGAGACCTAAAGGCGCGGGAATCAAAGCAAAGAGAAGACTTGGCGGTGTGCTGCTCTATGTTTTGTTTTTTTTGCTTTTTTTTTCTCAAAAATCAAAAAGATGCAGGTGATACGAGACTCGATGGCAGCCTCATTTTCGTGCCATTGGGGAAAAGCATGGTCTTGAGTTCGCGGAAGATCTGCTGCACCACTGCCACTCGCGGGCGGAACGTCTGGACGATGATATCACACAAGCAAGTACACACAAACAGTAGCCATGACGTTAATGACAACAAAAGAACAAGATCATTTCTTTATCTTCTGATCCTATCACATAGCATCGAAAGCAGCGTACCTCGAATGCGAGCACCATGCTGGCTTGGCCCTCGACCATGAACGCGACCGAGTACACAACGTCGGAAAACGTGATGGCTTCGTTCACGACCACAGCGCAAATATCACAGCGATCGATAAACTAACAATATATGCGCAACATCAGCCATTAGATTCTGATCAGCTACATACGGAGCTATCGTATGAACGCACCTTGACGGTTCTGGACCCGTTTCTCCGCTTTCGGATGAGCTTCACACCCAACGACGGCACGACAAGCACGGATTCTAGGAAGCAATTCAATCCATCAGGGCACTAATTAATCAGTCATTGAGCTCATAGCACTGCAAAGCGCACGCAGGACACATCAGAGTGGGGACTGTACCTTCAATAATCGCGGCGCCAGAGGAGTGGAACAAGAGCAATGCCAACAGCGCCGCGGCGCATGCCACGTACCCCGCGTTGCGCCAGTGCCACGCGCGCCATGTGTACACACTCACGAGCGACAGGCACCACAATGCGAAGGACGACAGTCTGCTCCTGTGTGATGCTGTTGTTGCGTCGGCGCCGGAGCGATGCAGACAGAACTCGACGGCGTCATTCCCGAACACCTCCACGCGGAGATCCACTTGGCCGCTTCGAGCCATCTTGAAAGCAATTTCCTGATCACAGTTTGCATGACGATGCCCATGCATAGCGTGGCACACACTACATTTGCAGTCAACACACTAGTTTAGGATATTCGCAATGCTTGATATCGAACTATAAATTGCCACCTTATTTCAGGACGCGTTGCATGTCATTGTCACGAACTTGCCTTTCACAAAGCGAAAATGACGACCAAGCGCAAGGTGGAGCGCATTCTCGAGAAGAAGCACCAGCACCCCGTGGACGAGCATGAGCTCGATCTCTTCCTGAACACAACGGAGGTCCCATCGGAGCAGCTCACTGCAGCCGACGCGCTTGCGAGCGAGACGCCTGTCACGTCACTGGCGGCTCCAGACTCGGTCGGGAAGCCGCTCAAGTCGCCAGCATCACCAAGCGCTACAGACAGCACCAGTGTCGTTGATGACAAGGAGAATGCATCGGAATCAAATGAAAATGGGGTGGAAAGTTCGTCGCTATCAACCATTGAGTTCCTGCCTGGGATGGTGCTGCTCAAGAACTTTTTGTCGCCTTCAGAGCAGCAGCAACTGGTGGACGATGCCCAGCGACTCGGGTTGAGCAAGGGTGGCTTTTACAAACCAACGTACGCGAGTGGTGCGAAATGCCGGTTGCATCAAATGTGTCTCGGGCGTCACTGGAACGTCGTCACAGAGCAGTACGAGCAAGTGCGCACGAACTTTGACCACGTACCTGTGCTCCCGTTGCCGGCATTATGGAGCGACCTGGCGGTGAAGAGCCTGGATGCCGCAAAAGCGCTTGATCCTCGCGTGATGGGCGAGTGCAAGGGCATGAACCCCGACATCTGTGTCGTCAATTACTACAAGAAAGCGGGGCGCAATGGCATGCACATCGACAAGGACGAGAGCGAAGAAGCCATGGCCATGGGCTCGCCTGTGATCTCGTTCTCCATCGGGTCTGCAGCCGAGTTTGCGTTCATCGACCACTACCCGGAAGGACAGGAGGCCGTGCCCGTCGTGCGGCTGGAGACGGGCGACGTGCTCGTGTTTGGTGGCCCGTCTCGGAGAGTGGTGCACGCATTGACGCGCGTGTACCCAAACACGCAGCCCGAGTGGCTTCGTATGCGACCCGGACGCCTGAACTTCACATTCCGCGAGTACAAACCAACCGAATGATTATTGTCCTACGGTTAGATGACATATCAGGACATAATCCTCACTAAGTTCGCAGTGTATCCTATGAAACAGCACTTGGATCGAGAGGACCAGTAGGACAATCCGTTCTTTTTGTGGGTGAGCTGCATCCGGATAAAGGGGAGTTTCAAAACGATCTGCGTCGTTTCGCGGGTTTTCTCCTCCCTCACACAAACTTTCATACAAGAAATCTAAGCAAAGTCTCCTATGCAAACTCCCACACTAAAACAAATCTGGATCTGCACTAAAATTAACGTCATATTCTTGGGGAACATGGATGGAGAAAACTTTAAACTTTAAAATACTTCAAGCCAACCGCCGTCTATTGGGATGCGGCGCATGAAACTCCCCTGTGCAGAGATGCGGCGCCATCCCCAACTCACTCTCATTCTCCAAGTTGCTTTGCAGTCCGACCTCCGAGCGTGCGCGTAAGCTTCATCATCCAGCTTCCTCGTTCCTCCGTCGCCTTCTCCTCTCTCTCTCTCTCCTTAAACTCCCAAAGTCTACCAGCACCATGCGTGAAGTGATCTCCGTGCACTTGGGTCAGGGCGGCATCCAGACCGGCAATGCCTGCTGGGAACTCTACTGTCTCGAGCACGGCATCCAGCCAGACGGCCAGATGCCGAGCGACAAGACCATTGGCAGCGGCGACGACGCGTTCAACACGTTCTTCTCGGAAACCGGCGCCGGCAAGCACGTGCCGCGTGCCGTGCTCGTCGACTTGGAGCCAAGTGTGTGTGACGAAGTGCGCACGGGCACGTACCGTCAGCTGTACCACCCGGAGCAGATCATCTCGGGCAAGGAAGATGCGGCCAACAACTACGCGCGTGGCCACTACACGATCGGCAAGGAAATCGTCGACCTCGTGCTCGATCGCATCCGTAAGCTGGCCGACAACTGCACGGGTCTCCAAGGTTTCCTCGTGTTCAATGCTGTCGGTGGCGGTACCGGCTCGGGACTCGGTGCGTTGCTCCTCGAACGTCTCTCGGTTGATTACGGCCGCAAGAGTAAGCTCGGTTTCACGATCTACCCGTCGCCGCAAGTGTCGACTGCCGTCGTCGAGCCGTACAACTCGGTGCTCTCGACGCACTCGCTGCTTGAACACACGGACGTCGCCGTGATGCTTGATAACGAAGCCATCTATGATATCTGTCGTCGTTCGCTGGATATCGAACGTCCAACGTACACCAACTTGAACCGTTTGATCGCGCAGGTGATTTCGTCGTTGACGGCGTCGTTGCGCTTCGATGGTGCGTTGAACGTCGATGTGACGGAATTCCAGACCAACTTGGTGCCATACCCTCGTATCCACTTCATGTTGAGTTCGTATGCGCCTGTGATCTCGGCCGAGAAGGCGTACCACGAACAGTTGTCAGTCGCTGAAATCACGAACTCGGCGTTTGAACCGGCGTCGATGATGGCCAAGTGCGACCCACGTCACGGCAAGTACATGGCGGCGTGTCTGATGTACCGAGGCGACGTCGTGCCCAAGGATGTGAACGCCGCCGTCGCGACGATCAAGACGAAGCGTACGATCCAGTTTGTCGACTGGTGTCCAACGGGCTTCAAGTGCGGTATCAACTACCAGCCTCCAACCGTCGTGCCAGGTGGTGATCTTGCGCGTGTGCAACGTGCCGTGTGCATGATCTCGAACACGAGCGCGATCGCCGAAGTGTTTTCGCGCATCGATCACAAGTTTGATCTGATGTACGCCAAGCGCGCGTTTGTCCACTGGTACGTCGGTGAAGGTATGGAAGAAGGTGAGTTCTCGGAAGCGCGTGAAGATCTGGCGGCGCTCGAGAAGGATTACGAAGAAGTGAGTGCCGAGACTGCCGAGGGCGAAGGCGAGGAAGAGGAGTTCGGCGAAGAGTACTAAGATCATGCGGTCTCTCGAGTGGACTGTCTGGGGTGAGGATACGACCTGGAAGACAGTAGGGATCGTTTTGAGCCAGCCACATTTGATTCCTATGAATGGCTGGCACAAAGCAGGTGTCGACCACGCAGTTCATTTGTTCACTCCACATGACCGCGTTTCATAATGAACAAACATAATTAACACATTCGATTTCTTTTGGAGTTGAGTGAGTTGGACAATAAATTCAAAATTGCCATTCAGTCGAGGCACGAATCGAAGTATTGCAGGCATTGATCGAAGCATGCCACTTCGGGGTTTGCAATCATGATGCACGGCGCTGGCAGAGTGTGTCTCCAGACCATGGGTGGCAACAGCACTAAATTGACCTGCATTGGTATTTTCTTCCACTGGCAGTGCAGCCATGAACGAGATGCCTACACTGGTCCATGCATCTGCTTTTTTATGGTGTCTTCCTTGTCTGATGCCGCATGTTCAATGCGATTTCTGAACAGCAAAATCAAGATCGCTCGCTCAGGTAAACGCGTCCAGCATCTTTCATCACACGCTCTTATAAACGAATGTCGCAGTGCTTGCGCAACTCGTATCTAGTAAAGTGACCTTTCCCCTTAAATGCGAACACTGTAACCTCATTTCGTGTCTGCAGCACAGTAAAGCATGTCATATATTGTTCTATATCGTTTTAAAAGGGAGTTGATTTTTAAAGGTAGTGTCCTTCACGAAGAAAGGCGAAAATAATGAAAGAGTGCAATATATCTTGTATATTATGATGCTAATTTAAGAGAATATAATATTTCGCAATACATCAAGACACCAAACCAATTACCCTCACCACTCGATCAGATCCAGCACCTGTTGAAATGCTGGTGGCGCTTAACCTTCGCTAACGCCCTTCAACCTCCACCTTCCAAGAAAAAAATCATGAATGCACACCTCATCATTCTCCGATTTTCCCCGCAAGCAAGAGGAAGCGTCGACCAAGATGGCCGCCGCCGGACAGAACAAGGCGGCGCCGCGCACGCAGTACGGCACGAGTTCGCTCGCGAGCGACGACGCGCTCGGCGGTGCCAGTGCGCGCCGCAGCCGGATCGTGAAATGGGGCGTGACGGCGCTCGTCGCGGTCGCTGGTGCGGTGCTCATCGCGTTGGCGGTTACGCGCTCTGGCGACTCCACCACGCCGTCTGCGACAGCGTCCACCTCCACTGGCGGTGTTGTCGTGGGAGCGGGTGTGGGAGCGAGCGTGCTCGGCTGGCAAAGCTCGTACATCAACGGCGAGAAGAAGATGATGGAGCCGATCACGGGACTCAAGTGGAAGAAGCGCGCCGAGTCAGCATCGAGTACTTCGTTTATTGCGGTGGATGCGAGCAATAAATTCCAGGAAATGCTCGGCTTTGGCGGTGCGTTTACGGAAGCCGCGGCGTTACAATTCGCCAAGTTGTCGCCAGAGAAGCAGGAGGAGGTGTTGAAGTTGTACTTTGACAAGGAAGACGGCGCTGCGTATGAGTTCGGTCGTGTCCCGATGGGTTCGTGCGACTTCTCTGTGGGCTCGTACAGCTTTGACGATGTCGCCAACGATACTACAATGAGTCATTTCGACAGCAGTGTAGATCATGACACGAAGCTGCTGATCCCGTTCATCCAGCGCGCGCTCGAAAAGAACCCGAAGCTCAAGATGTTTTTGGCGCCGTGGAGCCCACCGGCGTGGATGAAACGTGGAAGTGAAGAGTATGTGCCAAGCATACTCGGATCCGTGACTCCAGTGGGGTTGCGCGATGATGCTCGAGAAGCTTGGGCGTTGTATTTCTCCAAGTTCATCTCTGCGTACAAGAACCACGGCATCAGCTTTTGGGGTCTCACTCCTCAGAACGAACCGGAATTTGCGGCTCCATGGGAAGCGTGTGGGTATAATGCCTCGTATCAAGCAGAGTTTGTTGGGAGCTTCCTTGGTCCAGTGATTAAGCGCGACCACCCAGACGTGAAGATTATGGTGTTTGATCACAACCGTGACAACGTTTACCATTGGGCAGATACCATTTTCAACCACCCTGAAGCCAGCAAGTACGTGGATGGAATCGCTTTCCACTGGTATGACGGCGAGCGCGTGATGGATGGTGTTGAATTTCACGAGCATCTAAATGACACTCACTATGTGGACGAGAGTCGTTTCATCCTCGCTACTGAGAGTTGCAACTGCCCTGGCGTTGCAAATGGAACCCAAGCGTGGTTCCGTGGTCAACGGTACGCACACGACATGATCGCTGATTTCAACAACTGGGTCGTTGGTTGGGTCGACTGGAACTTGATCTTGGATCACACAGGTGGTCCAAACCACCTGGGCAACAACTGCGATGCGCCGATCATCATCGACGAGACGGACAAGGACTACTATTTGCAGCCAATGTATTACTTCATCAAGCACTTCTCCAAGTTTGTTCCTCCTGGATCGCGCCGCATCTCCACGGACGTCTCTGCGACGTTCAAGGAGCCTGGCGATGCACAGTTGTACGTAAACTATCCTGCCGAGTTGCACACGTGCGACAACAGCGCTCGCCAGGCTATTCACAAGACGGACGACAACAAGCTTCAGGTCACTGGCACTCCGTTCTGCATCGATCTGCTTCGACCCGATTGGGTGAACCGCCAGGTGTCATTGGTGGAATGCCAATACACCTCTCAATCGTGGACGTTCGAATCGAATGGCAAAATTCGTATGGCTGGTTACTGCCTTGCGCTGAACCACGGCTCGACTGCAGACGGGGTTCGTGTGACAGTGAACCCGTGCAGTGACAGTGAAGAACCGCCACACGAGTTGTGGAACTTCAAGAACGGCTCGATGTACTCGTCGGCGTCTCCGAAGTGCGTGACGGCTGGTTACTCGTTCGTCCAGTCTGTTGGCTTTGTCACCCCTGAGAACAAGAAGGTGCTCGTGGTGCTGAACGAGAACACGGAAGACGCTGAGTTCGAGCTGCAATACGGCGACTTGTCATTGGAGACTGTGATCCCCCAAGGCGCAATTCAAACGTTCACGTGGGAATAAATCGCGAGAAAAGGACTATAAAGCTGGGTCTGAAGACGGATGACCCACTGCTGGTTTGCTTACTGAACCGTTGCGCGAGCGTGTAGAGCTGTTTGACCATGATGTCCAGTTTTGTTGGCATCCAGCAAGACCCAGACCAACACCGAAACTCATGCCAGATCTGTTCTAGACCCAACATCACAATCTTCCATCCTAAATTGGCTACAACCAATTTTCTCTACCTTGCATTGCAATAATGGCGTCTTTGTGAGCCTCTAAACGGGTTTGTGAGTGTTGGTCTTCATTCGATCTTCTTGCAGAGAATTTGACGTGGTGCTCTCAACAATGGAGACGCATGCGTCGCTGCCACCGCAATGCGCCGTGTGCAACCACCGCCACGAGCAGGTGAGTGTGTGTGTACATGTGGGCACTGCACATGGATGGCGAGCTGCTGCTCTTGCGTCTCAGGCGATCTTGCGTCTCAGGCGCTCTTCCCGTTTCTGTGAGTCCTGTGTCGGAGAACTCGCAGTCGCTGGATTTGCGGGTGCGCCTTCTCTGGATGGGGAGTGTGCCGGCGTCATGTTCTCGTGAAAAAAGTCGTGTCCAACGGAACGCAAGCAGAGCTGACAGAGTTTATGACTGTGTGTCTTGTTATTGTTTCTGTGTGCATGTGCATGCGACGCTCGGGTTTGTGCGCTGAAGGGGGTCAAGTGTCCCATCTGCGGCCATGTTGGCAAAAGCCGCTTCTTCCAGAAGCTGCAGGTACGCTTACGTCCGGCGTTAAAGTTGCTGTCATAGACAATCCTTTTGGATCTGTGACCCGGTCTCGCTTACGTTTGTGTCATGCTGCTGATGTAAACAGAGTGCCGAGTCGGTCGATTTATTCAGCGTGCAAGCAGTGGATTGCTTCGCCGGCCACACCACGATCCAGCACGTAAACAGAGGCTTCTGGAGCTTTATGAAAATCCTGAGAGCCCACATCTTTCCTGACAATCCGACAGAATACGAGGACGACTCAAGGTGCCGGCATCTGATCGCATTCGGTATGCGTTTCGAGTCCTTCGACTGCAGGTCATGCGCTGTTTCATGGCGTTCACGTCGTTTGTGTTGACCTTTTATTTTCGTTTAGTTGGTGATTCTCCGATCGGTATGGGACGGTGGCGGATATCTCAAGATGTTGATGGTGTCGCCGGCAGCACTACCGTCGTGGTCATCGAACAATTTGGGATCCTCGCGTCCAAGCGGCAGCAGGGCTACGGCACCAAGTTCCTGCGACGAATAGTCGAGGTACTTACTGCATGCGTAGGAATGTTTGCGCTTCAGCGCAGGATAAGCATTGATATGCGTAGGTGGATAGTAGATGTCTGAGCAGGAGCCACCCTCACTCACTCACTTTTTTTTTTGCATTTGTGTCTCGCATGCTTTACAGGATGTCAGCAGCAAGCTCACCCAGATGCGTCTGCGCGTACCAGCGCTTGTCGCGTACGTCCGAGACACGAACGAGACGGCTCTGCCGGCCGTGAACGTCTTCCAAGCGTGCGGCTTCGCGCTCGACCCGCAGCGACACGGCACGTCGGACATGTCCTGTTTGCGACTGAGTCTCACCAAGTCGGCCGAGTCGACCAGCGAGTAAGTTGACTTAACGTCCAGCCAACGTCCGGCAACAGCAGCCAAAGTGGAAGTAGATGCAGAGAGAAAGGCAATTGCGAGAGTGATTTCGAACGGCGTTCTTAGTCCACAGACAGACAGGGAGGCCAATTGCGCACTCCCTGGGGTGACTTCAACTTGCCCGACTTAATTGCCCTAGCGAACACTGCTGGACTTGGATGGCAGCAGCAGCAGACAGGGAGCCAAATTGCCAGAACACCTTCGAAATTTTTGCATGAGCAAAGTAGAACACCTTCACTGATCCCAAGCAGCAGTGTGTGGAGTGAAGTCAACTCGAGGCTTGTCTCGCGCCTTTTTTCTCTCTCTCTCTCTTGAAGGATCATTTGGCTGCTGGTATAGAGTCTGCTCTGCTTTACTCCAAGTGTGCAGACAAACTATTTTCTTCTTGTATAGTAAAATGGCACATGAGCGCGATGTCTGGCCCAGCATGGCTCCCTCTCTCACCGCGATGTTCTTGTCCCTTTTTCCGCTCTGGAGTCATTTTTGAGGACAGTAAACATTATGAAAGACCCAACGAACCGCAAATCTAGTCGCAATAAGAGACCCACTCTCTATGCAGACAGACAGCTAATAATCTCCCCTACTGACCGAGCGCATCCCCCTCATCTCGATCCATTTTTCTCTTTTCCAAGCATGCTGGACACCGACCGGATTCGATTTTCTGCCTCTCTGCTTTGATTCACAGCAACAAGGAGCTGCTGCAAAAGAAAGGAAGGTGGCTGTCGCGCCATTCTGTACATCGTAGATGCATGGGAACACAAGCAGAACAGCAGATCAATATGGCAATATGATCGTCATTGACTGTCGAGTGTGGGACGATCGCAATGAACGGATCCATGGGTGGATGACTCGGAGCTTCGAGGACGTGATCATGGTCTGCTCCTGAAGCGAATGATGGTCGACCAGATTCTGCTTCTCTTGTCCTGTGAACGCTTGTCGCACTCAACTGCATACAGTACCCCTCATCCATGCATCGAACGATGCTGTGCATCTCGGGGTAGTTCGTTAGCCAAAGGCACCGCCGCAGAGAGCGCGCAGACACACGCCATCTCGAGGACGAGGGTGGACGCCAGCCACCCATACACAGGCGCTCAGTCACCCACCGACTGAGCCAACCAGCACCATCTCGATCGAGAACGAAGGAAAGAACGCGCGAATGGCCGACGTGAAGCGGTGTGACACCAAAAGCATGCTTTTTCTGTTCCTCGTTTTAAAAAAATCAGCAGCAGATGGCCTCGAAACTACCAGATGGCCAACTGACACCTTTGTCGACTTAACGTGTGTTCCCAACGACCACTTCGATGCATTTGATGTTGTACTAACTGCCAAAGTCGACGTGGAAGCGACTTAGCGGTCGTAGCCAAACGAGCAAGTGAATCGCTGAAACCTGATTACATACGAGGAGGAGGGGCGCGCTCCTTCCATGTACTTCAAGATGGATGGGACCGCTGATTCATAAAAAAATGAGGTGCACGAATCTATAGAGAGAAATGAGAGAAGACTTGGTCCAAAGTATATGGGCTTCAGTATACTGCCGCGACGCGACGCTTTGTGGAGGCGTGAAGGAAGGAGCGGTGGTTGCCCCCCATAAGCCGATTCCTCCCACAGGCGACGCACGAGCCACGCACGCGACGACGCACACGACGACGCACGCGCCACGTTACGTGGAGATCCCAACTGAGTGACTGACGGGTCAAGTGCGTAGCAGCGCGACGCAACGAACGGTCTCACGCGACGTCTCAACGCACGCAACAGCACAGGCAGGCGCGACGGCAGACGCAGATCCAGACGCAGCCTCTGCGCCACTCAACAGACGGCAGCAGGGACAGCAGCAGACAGCAGTGCGGACTCCAGCAGCAGCTATTTTCCATCTCGTCCGCTGAGAGACACGACTTTTCCACCGGAGACAGTAGGTGGCGACGAATCTTAACCCATGGATGCATACCCAGTTGGCGTATGGGACGCGACTGATGTTTTTTCGCGTGTTGTTCTCTTGCTTCTCTTCCTGCTTCTCTTTGTCTTGTGTGATCATGTAGGTGGCACTACAACTAGCATAACGCTATTCTCCATACACAAGAGACCTCTAGAAGAAGAAGAACCCCCAGGTTGTGTGCACGAGATGGACCAGCGACGCAAGGGGAACAACAATAACAAAGGTGGGCAGTTTTTCCACCTGTGCGGCTCGCCGATCAGCACGATGAAGCCCCAGCGCATGGACTACGGGGGCGAGAACGACGAGGCGCTGCACTCGCCCAACCAGGTGCGCGCGCCCGAGTCGCTCATGCCGCCCACGCTCGTCATGAAGGGTGTGGGCCACACCAAGAAGCACACGATGGCTGGTCGCACGCTCGCGACTGCGGCCACGGAGCAAGACGATCTCTTTGCGGCCTACGACGGGTACCCGTCGTTCTCGATCGACAAGGACGTGTGCATGAACGACGACGACGTCGATGGCTATGACGACGGCGCCGAGACCGACACCAACAGTTCCACGCACGTGCGCGTCCAGGAAGGTCGAGAAGCCAAGATCCCGCTGTTCCTCTCGGAGGATTTCTTGCCGCCAGGGTACGATGAGAACGTGAACTACGGCAACTCGGCCACGTACCACCCCAGCCGCATCGGCGGCCGCCGAAACTCGCTCGTCGCGGCGCACGAGAGCATCGACATCTCGGAGCTGTCGCTGGGCAAAGTGATCGGCGAGGGTGCGTTCGGCAAAGTGTTCAAAGGCACGTGGAAGAATAAACCTGTGGCTGTGAAGGTGTTGCTGCACCAGGACTTGCGACCGGATGTCGTGAGTGAATTTGAGACTGAGGTGCAGATCATGAGTGTGCTGAACCACCCAAACATTTGCATGCTGCTCGGTGCGTGTCTGGAGCCCGAGAGCCGCGCGCTGGTGCTGGAGCTCGTCGACCAAGGCGCGCTCTGGGGTGTGCTGCGCACGCGCCGGCGCCAGATCAACGACGGCATCCGCGCCAAGTTCATCCTGGACACGGCCAAGGGTATGAACTACCTGCACCAGTTCAAGCGCCCGATCCTGCACCGCGACATGAAGAGCCCCAACCTGCTCGTGCAGAAGGACTTTTCGATCAAGATCTCGGACTTTGGGCTCGCGCGCGTGAAGGCGCAAATCCAGACCATGACGGGCAACTGCGGCACCGTGCAGTGGATGGCGTAAGTACTCTATTTTCTCCTACAATCTGCACAGTATCTTGTCGTTCGGATGACTTATATGCGCTCTCTCTCTCTGTTTTGATTCTCTCACAGTCCTGAGGTTCTGAGTAACCAAAAGTACACGGAGAAGGCGGACGTGTATTCGTTTGGCATTGTGATCTGGGAGATCGTGACGGGCCGATGCCCGTATGAAGGCATGGTGCAGATCCAGGCGGCGCTCGGCGTGCTCAACCACGACCTGCGTCCGCAGATCCCGACGACGTGCCCGCGGTTCTTTGCGCGGCTCATGCGCGCGTGCTGGAACCGCGAGCCGAACATGCGTCCGTCCTTCGCGGACGTCGTCAAAGCCTTTGAGCTGTACGCGCAGTCGGTGGCGTCGAGCGACTACCGGAGCAGCACATAAGAAGGCGGCAACAACGACATCAACAACACACGATATTAGAGAGACACTGAATTGCATGCTTCACCTATCACAGGGAACACTTATTTTATTATTATGAGGGGAAGCTGGCGAATACAATCGGTGAACGCAGTGCAGCGAAATGGAGAAAGCCACGAGGAGGACAAGCCAAGGAGGACGAGAACTGAGTTTGAGAAGCATGGGAAGCGTACTAATAGTGTGGAATGCATACATTAATGGGAATCAAGAAAAGCGTTTGTGATTTGATCTTAACAGGCGGTATTGTTGTTGTGCCTCAGTGGGGATATATGTGAGCAAACCTATTGCCGACAACAATGCGCCTCGGAAACGTGGAGGGGGAATGATTTTCATTTCATCTCTCCTCCTGGATGTTCTGGATGCATCGAAACTATAAATTATAAACTACCACCACTCAAGGTCCTCTCGTGTTTCTTTTTCATGTCATTCGCTGTGCCACTGCCTTTCGCGCCTTTGCTTCTCTTCCCCTTGCCGTTCACATTTGCGAAGAACCACTCTCGTCTCTCCATGGCGAAATCGATCGCGAAGCCCAATGCACTCATCGATGGCGCTCCTGGTGCTGGAGCTTGGCGCAATTGTGCGCATACTGCGCAGCGACCAGGATATGCTGGCGTGCTTGGTCGGATTGATCGTGTTCGTCGCGATCGCTGTGCATATCGCCAAGTTCGTGTTTGCTGTGGCTCAAGGTGGCCAACTACCTGGAACTGGAAGGCGTCCGCGGATTGTTTGTAAACGAACTGCTCTATGTGGCGCTCGTCGTGGACTGGGGTTACCTTCGGATCTACTTGTTCCCAACCAAGCTGCTGCACACGACACCGGTCGAAAACCGCGAAGCGTCCATGTGCTCGGAAGATCCCCATGACTTCACGAACCTGTTTCCAAATCCAGATCCGCCCTCGTGGCTGCTCTTCAACGTGCTGCTCTTCGCGCTCTACTGCTTGCGCATATGGTGGAGCTTCTTGATCGTCCGTCTCGCCGTTGGCGTGATCACGAAGGGTGCGCACGAGACTGGAAAAGATGAGAGCGAAGGCAGCTCGTCCGATTCCGAAGCGGAGCACAACTTCAAGGAAGATTAAGCTCGATAGATGGCACAATTGAACAGACTCATCGATGGCAGCGGAAGCAAGATTTCGACTTGGTTAGTATCCCACTGAAGTTCCCTATTGGTAACTCACGAGTAAGCCATTACCATCTTGGCACAGTTACAGCATACAAGTGCCCATAAGCGTGAAGAAACGGAGAGAAAGACGATCATGTATACGAACAACTTCACAGCACTTTTCGGGTTTGGGTGTCTCAAGATGCAATGGCCATGCTAAAAGGATCACGAGAGAGCAGAAAGGGGTATTGTAGGCAGTTGAGTGCGACAAGCGTTCACAGGACAAGAGAAGCGGAATCTGGCCGACCATCATTCGCTTCAGGAGCAGACCATGATCACGTCCTCGAAGCTCCGAGTCATCCACCCATGGATCCGTTCATTGCGATCGTGTCCCACACTCGACAGTCAATGACGATCATATTGCCATATTGATCTGCTGTTCTGCTTGTGTCCCCATATGCATCTACGATGTAGAGAATGGCGCGACAGCCACCTTCCTTTCTCTCGCAGCAGCTCCTTGTTGCTGTGAATTAAAGCAGAGAGGTAGAAAAGCGAATCCGGTCGGTGTCCAGCATGCTCGGAAAAGAGAAAAATGGATCAAGATGAGGGGGATGCGCTCGGTCACTAGGGGAGATTATAAGCTGTCTGTCTGCATAGAGAGTGGGTCTCTTATTGCGATTAGATTTGCGGTTCATTGGGTCTTTCGCAATGTTTACTGTCCTCAAAAATGACTCCAGAGTGGAAAAAGGGACAAGAACATCGCGGTGAGAGAGGGAGCCATGCTGGACTAGATATCGCGCTCATGTGCCATTTTACTATACAAGAAGAAAATAGTTTGTCTGCACACTTGGAGTGAAGCAGAGCAGACTCTATACCAGCAGCCAAATGATCCTTCGAGAGAGAAAAAAAAGGCGCGAGACAAGCCTCGAGTTGACTTCACACACTGCTGCTGCTTGGGATTAGTGAAGGTGTTCTACTTTGTTCATGCAAAAATTTCGAAGGTGTTCTGGCAATTTGGCTCCCTGTCTGCTGCTGCTGCTGCTGCCATTCGCTAGGGCAATTAAGTCGGGCAGGTTGAAGTCACCCCAGGGAGTGCGCAATTGACCTCCCTGTCTGTCTGCGGACTAAGAACGCCGTTCGAAATCACTCTCGCAATTGCCTTTCTCTCTGCATCTACTTCCACTTTGGCTGCTGTTGCTGGACGTTGGCTGGACGTTAAGTCAACTTACTCGCTGGTCGACTCGGCCGACTTGGTGAGACTCAGTCGCAAATAGGACATGTCCGACGTGCCGTGTCGCTGCGGGTCGAGCGCGAAGCCGCACGCTTGGAAGACGTTCACGGCCGGCAGAGCCGTCTCGTTCGTGTCTCGGGCGTACGCGACAAGTGCTGGTACGCGCAGACGCATCTGGGTGAGCTTGCTGCTGACATCCTGCCAAGCATGCGAGACACAAATGCAAAAAAAAAGTGAGTGAGTGAGGGTGGCTCCTGCTCAGACATCTACTATCCACCTACGCATATCAATGCTTATCCTGCGCTGAAGCGCAAACATTCCTACGCATGCAGTAAGTACCTCGACTATTCGTCGCAGGAACTTGGTGCCGTAGCCCTGCTGCCGCTTGGACGCGAGGATCCCAAATTGTTCGATGACCACGACGGTAGTGCTGCCGGCGACACCATCAACATCTTGAGATATCCGCCACCGTCCCATACCGATCGGAGAATCACCAACTAAACGAAAATAAAAGGTCAACACAAACGACGTGAACGCCATGAAACAGCGCATGACCTGCAGTCGAAGGACTCGAAACGCATACCGAATGCGATCAGATGCCGGCACCTTGAGTCGTCCTCGTATTCTGTCGGATTGTCAGGAAAGATGTGGGCTCTCAGGATTTTCATAAAGCTCCAGAAGCCTCTGTTTACGTGCTGGATCGTGGTGTGGCCGGCGAAGCAATCCACTGCTTGCACGCTGAATAAATCGACCGACTCGGCACTCTGTTTACATCAGCAGCATGACACAAACGTAAGCGAGACCGGGTCACAGATCCAAAAGGATTGTCTATGACAGCAACTTTAACGCCGGACGTAAGCGTACCTGCAGCTTCTGGAAGAAGCGGCTTTTGCCAACATGGCCGCAGATGGGACACTTGACCCCCTTCAGCGCACAAACCCGAGCGTCGCATGCACATGCACACAGAAACAATAACAAGACACACAGTCATAAACTCTGTCAGCTCTGCTTGCGTTCCGTTGGACACGACTTTTTTCACGAGAACATGACGCCGGCACACTCCCCATCCAGAGAAGGCGCACCCGCAAATCCAGCGACTGCGAGTTCTCCGACACAGGACTCACAGGAACGGGAAGAGCGCCTGAGACGCAAGATCGCCTGAGACGCAAGAGCAGCAGCTCGCCATCCATGTGCAGTGCCCACATGTACACACACACTCACCTGCTCGTGGCGGTGGTTGCACACGGCGCATTGCGGTGGCAGCGACGCATGCGTCTCCATTGTTGAGAGCACCACGTCAAATTCTCTGCAAGAAGATCGAATGAAGACCAACACTCACAAACCCGTTTAGAGGCTCACAAAGACGCCATTATTGCAATACAAGGTGGGAACAGCTATCTTGGTGCAATATTGGGTTCAAAATACTTTCACCCAATCACCTGCCAAGAAGTCATTTGGCCTGCATTTTTCGAAACAAGGTAGAGAGAACAAATGCGATCAATTTAAGGTTGGCTGACGTCAACTTAGCCAAGACATCTCGGTGAGTTGGTCAGGAGATCACTACAAACTCTGGCTAACAGCGAACCTCGTCTACCACCAATCCAGCGCTGCTAGCAGCAGTCACGAATATGTGGATAGATGCCACAGCATTACTCCTTCGCTTTGTCGATCGCGGTGGCCACTCATTGTGTACCTTGAACACAGCATGGGTACACCTTTTGCGCTTTCTTCTGCAGCATTGGCACGGCATACTGTAGTGGCAAAGTCAACCGGCTAAATAAACTTCAACGTCTTCTGGAGTAGGCAATAAGCGCATTGAGGATGGAGGGTAAAGAAGAAGTGATTTTCATCCCATCATTCCTGTGCTGCTCGTGAACCTGCAATACGGTAATATATCTGGAAGTATATCAAACCACAAATTATAAAGCAGTATCCTAATCCTTCACCATGCGCTGCCCTACTTATCATTACTGACCCGTTGGAAGTGCCTGATCACGAGCACTGTCTTCCACTGGCCACTTTTGTTGCCCCCATGTTTCAAGATCCTCGCCAGTCCTCGTATCCAATCGTGAGAGATGGCGAAGTCGATCCAATGTCCACTGCGTCCATCGGCAACCTGTTGATAGCGCTTCTGGTAGTCGAGGTCGGCGTGATCGCGCACGTACTGCTTTGCAGCGACCACGAGAAGTTCGCGTACCTGCTCGGATTGATCGTGTTCATTGCGATCGCTGTGCACGTCACCAAGGTCATGCTCACAGTCACTGGCAGATGGTTCTCGCGGACATTCCTGCATCATTTAGGTGATCCCTTGAAGGAAAACGTCACGATGATGAAATGGCGCGACCAAGGGTGGCAACTACTGCTCCACTTCGCAATGACGATTTTCGATCTGGTCGTGCTCGAGGACGAAACCTGGTGGCAAGATACCTCAACTATTAGTGAGACTGCAGTTTTCGAGTGGCTTTGAAACGTAGTCGCCTTGGGTGGTGTGGACTAATGATATGTATTCTGTTGTGTGTGATTTCTAGTGTGGAGCCAGAGATCTGACACCCGTGTGCTTTCAGAACAAAAGTTCTCCATCAAGCTGCTCTTCATGGCTCAGCTGGTACGCCTGGACTTCTTCTTTCTATACTCGATTACTCTTTGTGCCGATTCGTGTCAAATACTTGTCTTGTTCGATGCTAGGTCATTTTGATCTGCATGGCGTTTCCGTGCAAATTCCTGGAAGAAGTCCATGCCGATGACACCGTCCTGACGGCGCACCACGTCGTGGCCGTCGCGTTGGTGGCGTAGACGTATGTTGTTGGGATCCTCCCCGTTGGTGCCGTTGGGATGTGTCTTCGCGATCGCTTAGGATCCCGAAATCAATCGTGACACAATATACCTGAATTTGAAATGAAATGCTTCTTCACGACGTATCGGATGCTCTCTTTGACATTCTCAAGATATCCTACTGCCTCAAATTGGAATGTCGCCGCGGGTTCTTTATCGTCGGAATACTGTTTGCGGTATTCCTCGTTGGCTGGGGCTACTTTCGGATCTCCTTGCTCCCAATCAAGGTGCTCTACCCGGTTCTGGCCGAGTACCGCGAAGTGTCGACGACGTCGCGGCTGCTGTTCAACCTGCTGTGCTAGGCGCTCTACTGCATGCACGTGTGGCAGGGCTACTTTTTCGTCCGTATCGCAGCAAACGTAGTCACAAAGCAGAGTAGCAAACGCGAAAAGAGGAATCTACGTCGCCGGAGCGCGAGGAAGAGTGAGTGTGCAATCCGAGCCCAACAACGCAAGGGGCGAGCTCCGGCAAATGGCACAAGCAACGGATCATAGCAAATCGACATTAGTAGCAGTAAAGTGCGTAACCTTGCAAGCTGATAGACCAAAAGTTGTGCACTGAATGCACTCTTCGAATCAATTGGTCTGAATGGAAACATCTGACAAGCATGAGCGTATCATCACGACAAGGTATCTGCTGTGACACATGGAGCCAAGTCTGGTCCACAAACGCGAGGTATGCAGGACGCAGCATCGTTCACAACGCTCTGAACTTGACCATATGCCACAAGACGATCACGCGAAAAGTGAGCACACAGAGAAAGCGATCTTTCAAGATCGCATCTTCGGACCTTGGATAATGCGTGCCTAAGCAAAATGTGGGTAAACGAATGGGTTTATGTATTTTATACGGTTTACGAAATTAGACAGGTAAATGAAAGGCTGTCCGTCTGAGTACAGTTGCACCATCTGTCACCGAAGGGAGGAGTGACTTGCCCCAGGACACAAACACACGAACACCACGCAAAAGCAAACTGGCGGCAAAGAATCGAAACATGGCGCGCTTGCCCAAACTTTAGTGGTGGCCATCGAGTAGTACTGCAGGCTGTAGGATGCTGGAGTCTGGCTTTTGCACTGAGCTGTAAAGTCCAAGTCTGATGCTATTTTCTTTGCGGTTTCGATCGATTCTGGGGCATCACGTGTCACTGCTCCTACATTTAGTGCCTTGCAGACAAAGGTCTTGCGAGGAATCTAGGACAAAGCATGAGTTGGCTATGCAATACGATAGGTTTGTCCTAGCTTTGATGACGTGGCTGGTTTAGGAGTCAAATGAAGTGGTGGGGTGTCACAGTTTAACTTGTCGCCTTCTCTCTGTCTATTGCTGCTGTCCATCTTGCTATTCTTTCTACGTTTTGTGCAGTGTGTGTGTGCATTTTCGTAACGCTGGGGTTTCTATTTTAGGTGTGTACACGAGTGCCTATTGTCGGTGCTGCGCAAGAATAGAACAAAGGGACATGTGCGGCAGAGAAGTCAGCACGCGAGTCTGCACCAAAAGCATCACCCACACACAGTGTATTGCATAGTGGCAGACACAGCCAGTTTGCTGCCTTTGGACGGCACAATGTGTGGAGTTCTCGAACGTTTTCGAGCCTGCGTTCTTCCTTTTCTTGAACGATAGTTTCCACGGTTTCACTGTGTGAAAGGAGTATGAAATGCACTGAGGGTCGCTGCGCGTCACGCCCTGCTTTCCAGACGACGACAGGATTCTTTCGAGCCGCCGCCCTATACATTTTGTCAAATCTCCTTGTCGTTTTGGTGGCTCCATCTCTCTCCTCATGAGCCACCGCCCTCACAACCACACAGCCGCACAGTTGGTGGATCAGGCAAAATGACCCGCCCGACCCATTTGCGCGGGAAGCCGTTCAGTGATCCGCTGTCACACCCCAAGAGTGCGCAATCTCACGTGCGATCCACACAATCCGAAATGTTGCAGTTCGCGACGCCCTAAAACACTACATCTGAACCTTAAACCGCGTCTTCCTTCCGATGCATTTCTATTGTAAGGAATAGTGTTTGCCACACTAAATCCGTCCATATCCTGATTTCTCAACTGATTTTGTCGTTGGTTGTTGGCTGCAGAGATGTGCCGTGATGTAAAAGTGTGTGGCGCGCGGAGGGGCCAGTTTAAAAACCGGGTCAATCGCTGTGCATTCTTCTATTTATTTGAGCTGCTTCTCAACCCAGTCAGTCGCTATAGTGAGGCGCTCAGTATTTAATTTGCTCACCACCCTTCAGCCCCCTCTCTTTCTCTCTCTCTCTCTTTCTCTGACGGTCTTCCTGTATTAGCAGTGTAGGGAAAAGAGGGAGATTGAGTGCGGGCATCCATCTATCTATTTCTGCACAGGAGGTGTCCGTCTCCTGTGAAGATGGCGTCCAAGATGGCGTCGCCTGCCGGCCGCACGCGCCAAGACCTCTTCCGCCTCGTGAGCGCGCTCAGCGGCGCGTGTCGTGCGGACGGCAACTTGCTCAAGGACTCGCAGCTCGTGGACCTGCTCGAGTCGCAGGCGCGCGCGATCCTGCAGACGCGTCGGCAGCAGCGCCGCAAGAGCGTCGCGGTCGCCAAGACCGCCGAGCCGCCCACGATCTCTCCGCAGCGCACCAAGCTGATCAAGAAGTTTGCCAACGCGAATGCCGAGTCCGGAAAGGATGGCGTCTCCAAGCGTCGTAAGCTCTCGTTCGAGACCGAGAAGCAGCATACTTCGGGGCTCAAGGATGTTGGAGTCTCGCCGATCAAGGCTGCGCTGCCGCGCTTTTTCGAGAAGAACCCGGCCGACGAGTTTCTCCCGCATGCTGCGTCCGTGACGGTGTTCAATGCCGCGACGATCGAGCATGTGTCGCAGCGGAGCGGCACGATGTCGCCGTCGCAGTTTTACAAGTCGCAGGTGACGCCGTTCAAGTCGCTGGACCGCGCGTCCGTGGCCACGGACCTGTCGGCGTCTATGGCGTCGACCGTCACGTCGACAACTCCGGGCTACTACGATGACATGTACGATGACTTGGCGGTCGCGACCGACCCTCGTTACCGTCGCTACCACTCCCCAAGCTCCAGCTCGCGTGGTCGCCACTCGCCGTCGTCGGAGTTGATGCAGTCTGTGGACTCCATTGACTGGTCTCCAACGGACGACGAGGATGAGGAAGAAACCAAGCTCGATGTGACGGAGCTGTCTCATGCTGAAGAGATGAAGCCAGAAATCGCCGTCATGGAACCAGCATTTGCTGTGCTGGAGGAACCTGATGTGTCGGTGAATGAGAAGCAAAAGAATGCGACCAAGACGGTCATGCAGGTGCTGTACGGAATCATGCAGCACGACCAGAACTACAAGTGGCTGATTAACTCGGAGAACCAGGAGCGTGTCGCTGCGTTGGTTGCCTACCACCAGAAGCAAGAAGAACAAAATGAGTCGCCATCGACCGAGGAGGACCTGCATGCGCAGCTGGACGCGATGATCCGCGAGAAATCGCTGATTCAAAGTGAAAACGTGCGCCTTGCGGAACTCAACCAAATGAGTGCGTGCGAGATCGAGGAACAGAAGAAGCGCGTGAATGAACTGATCCTCAAGCTCCAGCGTTCGAAGCCTGTTGGTGCGGTCTCCTCGGATCTAGAACTGTTGAAGCGCCTCGCTGACACCCAAGAAGAGCTGACAGCGCAGGAAACTCTCCGTCGTGAAGCGGAATCGTTCTTCGAGTCTGAGCTTTCTGCCAAGACCCAAATGGCGGCGTCGTTGCAAAACGAAGTCGTGAGCAAGGATGCCCAGATCTCGAAGTTGATGAAGCGCGTGGAGGAGATCAGTGCCAACTTTGTCGCCAAGCGCGATGAAAACGCTGATTTTGCTAGCTCGCGCCGGTCGTCTCTCAGTGCTCAGAAGTCTTTCTCTACTGCGATTGAACCAGTTGGCGCCGATGAAAACATGATCTTGCATCTCCGTGAAGTTAACATTGCGAGAGAAATAGAGGTGAAGCGCCTGCGCAACGTGCTCATGGAGAAGGATCGCGAGATCTGCAACTTGTACATGAACCTGTCGACGAAGAAGAAACTCGTGGACGAAATCTCTACCCGCTTCGTTGAGCAACTCAAGGCGTCTGGTGGCAACAGCAACTTTTCCGTTGAGGATCTGAACCTGAATCTGGACATGTTCCTCTTCAAGAACGTCGTGGAGAAGCAAAAGACGGTGGACGAACTCACGGCGGCACTTGGCGTCATGGAACGTGAAGTCGAATCGCTCGAGACCCGCGCCGACAAGTTTGAGAGCGAGAACTACACGCTCAAGAACGCGCAGGAAGACTTGACGCTTGCGTTGGAGAGCGCGAACTCGGAGCTTCTTCGCGTCTCGGCCGAGAACGAGCTCATGGAGTCGTCGTTGAAGGACAAGCAGACGCGCGTCCGCAACCTGATGCTGTACTTGGAAGAGAAAGAAGACCAGATCATGCGCTTGAAGGATGCCACCCAGCAGAACCTATTGCTGTAAAGCACAACAAGAAACAAGAACAACTTATTGACCGATGCCAAAACCAACTCCAATGAAGAACTAGTCATGGTGATTGTACGACTATCGCCACCGTGAAGATGAGATGATGATGAAATGCAAGCATGTGCTGAACGTGCCCCCCAACGATGCTCCAATTTACGAAGCAAAAGGAACAAAAAGTAGAAGATGAGGATTCGCGCAAGTGGCCGTCCACGTTTGGAATCCCAAGCTATACAAACAACAACAATACACAATAATATCGCAGATGTAACACGATACGATCCAATGCAACACTTCTTCCTAGTTTGACTCCACAAATCGAAGTTATAATTCGTCGGAAAGGAACAATTCAAATTTGGGGAAAGGCTAACTCATCCTGGCATGTTCCGTCAATGTGCAATATGTATGCGTGCACACTCGCTTCATGGCAAACAAGACAGCACATTCGATTTTTTCGCATCCACATAGAAATGTCATTCGTTAAAAACGCACGCACAACTCATTCTCTCTCTCTCTCTCTCTCTCTCGCTCACACCTTTCATAGTGCCTCCTTAGACTTCTTTCTCGTACACGACGCGCTTGCCCATTTCACTGTGCTTGATACGCGAAGTCAGCATTGCGCCGTGGCGACGCACAGGACGCGACGTCACACCAAGACCAAACACAAACGTCGCGATGAATGCCGCAAACAGTCCGACCAGCAAGAGAACCGGGATCCACAACGGAGCCGTAAAGAACGCAGTCACCAAAAACGGAATGATCCAGAGCGGGAACGTGAAGGCTGCAACAACGGCAGTGGGGATAGCGATAGCCAAAAACACGGCGACGGCTCCCGCAGACATAATGCCAAGCACAGCGGCCAGACCCACACTGACGTTGCGGTGCTTCTTCAGATACTCCCTTGGTCTATTGCCACATCATACACAGAAAATGAATAAGTGTTCATGTTTCAGCATCCACGCAAAAAATTGAAACACACCAGAAATATGCAACATACCCTCGGAGGTACTTGGAGTTCAGCACACCGCACGCCAACGACCACACGGTCGCGACAACAGAATCCCGCGCATCCAAGAGCTTCGACGCACGTTGAGCGGCGCGGAACGCCTTGCGCACTGGTGGGCCAAACCACACTTCCAACACCACTTCACCGCGGTTGGCATTTCCACCAACGCCATTCTTGAGGCGCACCGTGAACTCCGATGGAGCTAAACATGGCAAAGCAGTCCACAGATCCAAACAATGTCGTTAGTCAAGGGCACAAGCACTCACTACGACATGCATCCACGTACTCTTGGTTTGGTCCTTGGCGACCTTGGCGACGTTGATCTGACCCGTGCCAATCAATTCATCTCCAGTTTCATCTGAGAACACCTCGATCGTGAGCACGGCGTCTTTTTCATGCAAGCTACCATCGTAAAAGAGCTCCAGCTCATTGTTCAGCTTCTCGGTCCATTCTGGGTTAGTTCCGCCTTGGAACGCAGGGTCTGTCGTGGCCCAAGATTTTGGATTCGAACCTTCCAGCTGGACCAACACTGTGAAGACAGAGCAACACAATGGCGCTGTTAGCTGTACATCACCTCCAATTGAACTCCCACAACCACCAAGCAGCAACTTTTATCTTGAGCATGCATCTTCAGCTACAGCTGCACAAAGATTCTGCCCATCCGCACCTCCCTCCATACAACACAGATACAAAACGTACCAAATGGATCTTGACGCTTGCCGAAGTCCATCGTCGGCAGGTTCCGTGCGCGCAGCACCTTCACGTGGATCGTGCCGTTGACATTGGAGGACGAGCTTTCGCTTTGCGGGGACGATTCGGCGTTCGCCATGGGGTTGTTTCTAGCAAATAGACCTGGATATGAGGGCTTCCGTGGGGTGGACGGCGCTTGAAAGAAAAAAAAAGCTCTCGAGTGCGCGCTTGACGGCAAAAGTTCAACTGAATCATCGCATTCAACACAGAGACAGACAGACAGCCATTGAGACCGCCAGGTGCGTCCACTTCAAACTGGAAAAAAGTGCTGAGAGTTAAATATCTGCCAATCAGATGCCGTGAGGAGAGCTGACGCGCCGGCGTCAGACAAGCAGTTCGCGTCTGATTGGCTGAAATAGGCGCTTGTCAGCGTGAAAAAAGATGCGGGAATGAGGCATCACTTTGTCGCCAATCTTTAACTTTTCTCCCTGTATAAGAGCAGCATCTCGTTGCTTGTTCTTGCAGCGACACACTCTGCTCGATCCCTCTCTATAAGAAGCAAAGAGGTCGTATACAGAGGCAACACTCGGAACATCCCTCTACAGTGTTATACGAGTGGCCCACACCAACTACGGTGCTTATAGAGGGAGATTTCCTTTTTGTGTGTGTGTGTGCAGAATGCGCTGGTTGAAAGCAACGCCATTTGGCATTGCCGCATTCTTGGCAGTTGGAGCAAGCCCCACGGAACGACCGCGCGGTGGGCGAGCGCGCAGCAATCGCCATATTGCGCGCCCATAGAAGACTTTAACTGACGCATTCACGCAGCGATGAGTACGCGCCGAAGCACTCGAGAGCGGAAGAAGCCCAAGCAGATCTACGAAGTGCTCGACACTCGACTCGCAGAGGAGGACGAGCATCCCGATGGCGCTGCCAAGAGCGACCATGACAATGACTCACAGGACCAACAGATTAGCTACGAAGAGAGCGAGGATGAAGAGAGCGAGGAGGAGGAAGAAGAGGCAGATGCGAGAGAATTTGCACCGAAAAAGCCAAAAGTACGCAGCAAACCGGCAGGAGCACCTGCAGCTCGACGAGGACCTGCGATGAAGCGAAAACCATTGGTGCGTCCTCGGAAATTGAAGCCTGTGCAGGAAGAACGCCGCTCAAATGGTACATCAGGTGATGGAGTAAATGAAGGAGATGACGATGAAGATGCTGAAGGTGGCGATGGAGATAACGTTTTCTTCGGTACGTTTTTGTGGTTATGATTGCTTGTTTCTGTGGGGACGCTATGATTTAACTCGAGCTGGTCGTATTTACGCAAAACAGAGGTGACCAAGCGAGGGAATGTTTCGCTTCGTACGCTACTTATTGAATGGCAAAGCCGCTATGAGGAAAATTCGGAAGAAGCCACACGTGAAATCTTGAACTTTGTGCTACAGGTATGGATTTATTTCATTGTGCATTGCATAGCGTATGCTCTCAGCAAACTGATATGTGCATTGCTTGCAGGCATGTGGTGGCGAAGGTCAATGCGTTCCCACTACTGAAAAACTCGAGAAGCTTGACATGAGTGATCTAGTGGATTATGTTGTGGAGGATTTGAGGAAGTCCAGCGATGGATATCCCGTTGTGTCGCGCATGAAAGGTTTCAAGCACTTCAAGCGAAACTTTGTGGAATTTTGGAAAGCATTTGTGGCAGAATGCTGCGAAAATGAGCTTCTTTTCACATCGACAATTGTTCACCAGTTTGTGGACTGGCTGACGACGCTGACAAGGTATGAAAAGCTATAAACACCCCATGTAGCTTGATGCAACTAACCAAGGTTCTTTTTGTTGATAGTGCTGAAATTCGCGCTGTTCGGCACACAAGTACGATTGGAGCCTACGCGATTGGGAGTGCGCTTGTTGGGAGTGCTCAAAACATCTCGCAGCAACTTGAGGTGGTGAAGCGCCAACTGAATGCTGAAATCAACTCGTCATCGAAGAATGCGAAGGCAAAAGCAACGCCTACAAAGATGTCCAAAAAGATGCAGCTTTTGACGGACAACAAGAACATGTACGAATACCGGTTGCAACGAGTGGTGCAAGTGGTCGATATTCTGTTCACTGGGGTGATTGTGCATCGCTACCGTGATGTGATGCCAGACGTGCGAACCGAAAGTGCAGAAACGCTCGGGCACTGGATTGCTGCGATGCCAGACCATTTCTTGAAAGACAACTATCTCAAGTATCTGGGATGGATGCTGAATGACAAAGAGGCGTCTGTTCGACTGAGTGTTGTGAACTTGCTGCGCAGTATGTATGAGAACGAAGAGTTCACGGACAAGCTCGAGTTGTTTACGTCACGATTTTTACCTCGGTATTTGGAACTGTGTAACGATGTCGACGATTCAGTTGTCCAAGCGTGTGTTCGGCTGCTGATTGCTGTTGACAAGCGAAGTCTCATTAGCTCAGATGTTGAGCTTCAACCGGTGGAGAGACTGGTCTTTGAACCCGAAAATGCTGAAATTCGGAAGGCAGCGGCTGAATTCGTATGTCTACAGTACGATGCGTTTGGTGTTGCGGAATCGAAGCTAAATGCTAAACTGAAAAGAGACCAGTTGAACACTCAAGCCATCGCGCTGGTCGAATTTGCTGAAGATTACATATTCAACCACCATGTCCCAGCTGATTCCGTCGAGACACTAGTGGAAGCATTTTGGGGACTCGAGGATTGTCGTAAGTCATTGCTTTAATGTTGCTTTTCATGCTTATGGACGGAACTAATGGCTGTTTTCGTGTGTGTTGCAATCATCGCAGAGGTATTACAAGACTGGAGACTTCTCACGGATCTTGTGTCGTCGGAGAAGTCTGATCTCACCAGTGACCAATTGACGATTTTGATTCGCCTGCTGGTATCGTGTGTCCGTAAAATAACAACCGAAGATTCGGATCGATCCTCTGTCGCACAAAAGAAGAAGGCAAGCGAAGATCGAGTGAGTCATATATTGTCCTGCAACACCACTGACGAAGCGCTAACAGCTCACACTTTGATTTGTTTCTTTTTGAATTGCAGGAAGAAATCACGGTGGCATTTTGCAAAGACATCCCGAGCCTGCTCGTGCGATTTCAATCTGACCCAGAGAAGCTGTCTCTGCTTGTGGAATTAATTCCTATGCTCTCGCTAAGGGCTGATATCGTTGGACAGCACCTTGGGCATGTCAAAAGCTTGCTTGAAAAGCTTCAGCACGCGTTCCTGGCTAATTCCGAGGAGAAGTTCCTGACGACGATATCCCTCTCAATTCATCATCTGTTCCAAACGGAACATGAAGTCATCAAACGCGAGACGGAGGTGATTATTCATGAAATTTTTCAAGATTTGTTGGAAAAGACTCAACTGCTGCTGGAGGATGATACAAAGCTGCTCGAAGATCCTCAAGATAGTTTCAAGAGTACTCCGAGCAAACGGAAAAGCAAACAGAGAGCGAAGGATCTTACAGACGTGGAGTATGCGCTACGTGTTTCATTGTGTCGCCTCGCGTGTATGATTCGATATATCAATGTTCGAGACTATCTGCCTTCAACATCGGGGTCCTCTACTTCAAGGCAGGAGCAAGACGGTGAAGAGCCAACCAGCAAAGGCAACCGTATGGAAGGCATTGTTTCTGGTTTGGCAGCTCTGATATGCAGAAGAACGAGAAGCATCCCTCTGCTAGACGAAGAGCTTTGGCAAGCGGACACGATCAAGCACTCCTTGATGATTCTGTATCTAGACCTCTTATGGCACACCAGTTCTGTGTTTCAAACTGTCGAGTCACAAAGCAAGCGCCGAGCTGAAGAGCCAAATGAAGATGAAGCGCAGCCAAGTGCTCTGAAGGATTTTAATGAGCAATCCGTGCGAGATCAAATCGAGGAAGTTTGCAAGTCTCGATCGTACCTGGAAGATTGCTTAATATCTGTCTTGGAGATGCATTTGGAGAAAACCAAGCGCAGCAACGAAGAGGAGCAGAAAGACGGAGACGAGAGTGAGGCACAGCAACCAACTGAGATCGCCTTGGAGAATGAGCAGATCTCTGCGTATGTGAAGGAGTCGCAGCGGTTTGCGTTCCTTACTTTTTGCGATGCGCGGTGCCTGTTTGTTGAGAAATTTCAAGAAGCAAGTCCGCCCTACGACACTTTGAATTGGACTCTGCCGAAGATTCTAGTCCTTCTGACACAAATGTACTTTGAAGACGAAATGGAAGCTCCAGATGGTGAAGAACCCGACAGGGAGAGGGAAGATGGCCAAGAAAATAACCATGGTCCATCAGAAGAGCTGCAAATCCGCAAGGCTGAATTGCTAGTCGCACTAGGCAGAGTCTCTATGAGCAATCCAAGCAACAAGCGCCAGTCGGCTGCTGTGCTGCGTTACTTCACGGAAGACTCGAAGCACAGCGTGGATATCGTCAAAGCCTTCAGCAAACAAGTGAAGAATGAAACGCCGGTGCGATACTTGGAAGTTCAGATGACGGCTCTTCGCCAGCAATACAATTCGATTCTTGCTCTTCAAGAAGAGTTGGTGGCGGTGAAGAATAGTGACGTTGAAGACGAAGATGCCCAACAAGAACTCCAAGAAACTATTGAAAACAGTGAGCTGCAGCTAAAAGAACTCGCAAAGAAATTGAGTCAATCCTTGGGGGTCGGCAAAGTTGCAGCAACGTTGCGAGCACCATTCTTCCGATTCTTGTGTGAGGGAGTGCGGTATTCCTTGGAAAAGCAAGAACACTTCGCTTTCTTAGAGCCATTGCGACCCTACCTGTCGCACTTGGATCCATCAAGCATGAAGCAACTGAGAGCATACTTTTTACAACTGCTAGAAGAGCTCAACGAATTTCCTGAAGAGAAGGAACAACTTAGTAGTAGCTGGCGAATCGTGTTTGAGTTCCAATCCGCTCTGTCCAACTCAGTCAGTAAAAAGGAGCGCAAGGTTATCAACAGCGTGCTGTCATCGACAGCCGACGAACCAAGGACAAGTACTCATGAGCAACAAAACACTGGAGACGAGGATGTTCAGCGACTCAAGCTGGTGCCAAAGAAACGGAAACGTGAATCGCTGCAGCAAGATTCAGCCAGTTGTGTGGGGCAACCGGAAGAAATTTCCAAGGAGATTAGTGAAGGACAAGCTACAGCAGAACGGGAAGTAGACGACGACGACAAGGAAACTGCACCAGATGCAACTGACATTTTCGAAACCCCAAAGAAGCGACTGCGTCAGTCTTCGAGTCCACTTCTAGGCACGATGGAGGCTTCGGCTTCTGAAGAAGGAAAGCCAAAAGGTGAGCCTGACATATCATCCCAAGATCTAAACGAGTCAGAAACCCGAAAATGCAACTTCGACAGTATTCTGTCACCGGACCAGAGACGAACCCGCGCCACTTTTTCTCGCGCTATGCAAGCACGAAGAGAGTCAAAGCAGGCTGAAAAAGCTGGTGTCGATCGGAACGGTGCCAAGCAGAGTGAGGACGATGTCGACAACCGCATTGCGCAAGATGAGAACGAAGAAGACAACGACAAGGCAGGTGTCGATTCAAATCGAACTCGTCGACGACGTAGAAGCCAAGGTGCCTAGAATGATCTGGTCATTTCATTTGGAAAGCAGGTCAAGATGTCGCCGATGCAGAAAAGCGAAGGGTCTGAACACTAGGCGTGATAGTTTTTCAAGCACTCCGTTTTATATTATGAATGAGTAGAGAAGTTGGAAGAAGCAGATAGTCAACATGGCAGGGTCGCTCTCTGCCTATTCCTTTGAAGACGCTTGTGAGACGTTCTTTGTCGCCTTGTCCATTTCCACGCTTCGTGTTCGAGCGGCAAAGTTGAGCGTGCAAAACGATTCTTCGCTGTTGTAATCCACAGGGCTCGCACAGGCAACCATGAGCGTTTTGGAGTCTCCGCCCAAGGCGTCTTGAAGCAGGTACGTCAACGACGAGTTGCGATATGGTACGTGCTTCGCCTTGCTCGCTCGCGCTGCAATCACATCTCCGAGTGCTGACAACGACTTGTTGATGTTCTGCGCTTCTTTTAGGCGCTGACCCTCGGCACCTGTCTTGGAAAGTCGCTCCGAACCTGCCAAATCGACCAAGAACAACTTGCCGTTCGACACGGCGTTGGTGATCAGGTTCGTGCTCTTTATCTGAATCGAGAGGATCGAGCGACTCCGACTACTGTACTCGTTCATGTCCGTTGCGTGGGTGCTTCTGTTCTTGCTACCTTTCTTGATCAGCTCGAAGACCTCCTCGAGCGATTGAACGGGGACTACAGTGAGTCCGGGTACAAAGTTCCCAGTTGGACCTTGACGCACTTGCAGGTTCGTATTGGCCGCATCTTGCGCGAGCAAGTCTCGAATTTGTTCGTTGTAAATCTCCATGACGCTCACTGTGATCTCGTCTTGGTACTCTTTGCAGCGCTGTGTCTTACGGTCGAAAAGCTCTTGCAGCGAACGGGTATTGATTCCAGGATTGTCTGGTGGTCCAGCCATTGTGTGGGTCTTTCCGGATCCTGTCTGTCCATATGCAAAGATGCACACACTGTACCCATCCAAGATACTGGTGACAAGCGGTCGTACTTCCGAGAACAATTGATCCTGAGTCGAGTTCATGTCGAAGACGTGATCGAATTCCCAGGTCTTGAGCTTTCCCTTCTCCCCGCTCAACGTGATCTCTTCGTTTGTGGACTTGCAGATCATCTTGCTGCCGTTACTGATCTCCGTCTTGGAAATCGGACGCACACGACACAGCACGCGGATATTCCCCTTGAGCTCCTGCACAAGATTGAACAACCGCTTGCGCTCTTTCATCTCGCGCTTGTAGTTTTCGACGACACCTGCCATCGCATCCGTTTGCTTTTGGGTACGTTGCGTGGCCTTCTCAGCCAATTGCTTCGCCATGACAGGAAACTGTTGGTTTTGACTGGTGATTTGCGACTTGAGCGTCGCGAGGTCGGCATTTTGCTTCTGCAATTGCGATCGAAGCTCAGCAAGCGCTTTGCGTTTCTGCTGACGGTCTTTCGACGTACCCTCGAGGCGTCTCTTGAGATCGAGAATCGCTTTCTTGGCTTGCTCTTTGGTCTTCGTCAGCTCGCTCTCCGCCGTTGCTTTCAGCTTTGCATTCTTCTCTTCCCACAGAGTCTCCTTGGCGCAAAGATCCATTTCAAATGTCTTTGTGCCAACCACCTCTATCGTCATAAAAAAATGCCAGGATCTGTCATTTCCCATCATTTTTCGAAGGAAGAAGAATGTTTCAGCCAATCAGAAAATAGTGCAAACAT
>VFIW01000095.1:0-105000 GCA_006386115.1 Globisporangium splendens
GAACCGTTGCTCGAAACGGGACTCCAAAGCCAGGTACTGAGCGGGACCAAAGGTCAGCGAGTCGATCCGCGACTCCTTCACTTGGTCCTCGAGGCTCTCGCACCGATCCGAAAGGATCGCATCGCGAACTTCCAGTGTCTCAATCTGAGCCCGATGAGCACTCTTCCACTTCCAGAGTCGCTCAATCGTTTTCGCGTTCAGCCCCACCCCCATTGATAGACTCTCAGGGAGATCATCGCTGGGTGGTTGAGTCGATTGTTGATCATGAGGATCGACCGACTCGTGGGAAGAAGCGGTTGAGCCCTCAACGCTTCTACAGAGTTCGGTGGCGTGGATATCCACCGAGCTCGGACACGTGGGAACCACGGCAGACGATGGAGTCTGATGTTCCCGACGTGGTCCGCAGCTACGAGAACTGCTTGTAGCGTCGCCAGGGACGACACTACGACGACCAGAGCTGGGATTCGCTCTGTCGTCATCGGGAGTTCTTCTTTCGGCACGAGCATTGCCACGACGAAGAAGACGCTCCATCTTGTTCTCGTTCTCAAGACGAACAAATGTTCGCCATGAGTCTCTCTGGGCTGCGATGGGTTGGTTCGGATCACGGTTGTTGATCCGACGCCAACTGAAGAAACGTTCCATGTAGAACTCCTTGTCTCCATCTCGGTTGAGAATGGAGGTAACGTCAAAGAGTTCTGGAACCGTTCTCTGCCGCTTGGGCAAAGGACGTTCTTCATCTTGGTCCACTTGGTCACTTGGTCGCTTCATGGCCGATTGGAAAGTGAACTGCTCCGAAAGGTCTGCAAAAGTACGCAAGGTACTTGTGGCTTTAAGGAGGGGATGATGTAATGGGCTATACTTAGCCATTACATGAAGGTGGATCTGTTCACAGATCTAGTGTGCCACACACCACCTTCAGTGTGCATTGTGGAGAGACAAACAACAAAGGGATTACGGTACGACAGTCCCCACATGCACATGCGACGTCATCCCATGACGTCACGAGCGCTCTCCTGTGCTGATCAGTGCAGAATGTTGTTCACATGTACTAATCAGTACAGAGTGATGACATCCATGTACTAATCAAGTACTGAGTGATGGTTCCTACTTGGGAAACTGCACAGGTGATGAGACCAACGTGTCTCTGCCACCTAAAGTGAGTGGCTGTAGCCATTCACTTTGCAGGGAATTTTCCACGGGACTTCAAGTTCAAGCTTCTCGAAGATCTCGTGGGTTCAACCTCAGTGTACCCAAGGTTTATATATCATATTCATAGGTTTTATTGTGTATGTTTAGGTTTTAGTTATAAAACCTCTAGGAGCCCTTGGGGTTCATTTACAAGTAGCGACAGGAACCATAAGCATTTTTAATTCAGTTGCAATTTTACCACCAAGCCCTCAAGTCTTCCTTCCTCCCTCCAAGTCGGGAGACGCTTCCTCTGGCACAAGCGTGTGTGCCGTGTTTAAGGGACTGTTTGGAACAGCGCCCTTTTACAGAGTACGAGAAGAACATCCGCCATGTTTCGCATTGGCATCGACTCCTTCAAGAGTTTCAAGACTCCCAACGCGAAGTCAAGTCTGGGGGGATGTCACGTGTGCCTGACCTCGCACGCCAGGCACGCGCGTAGGATCGGCATGTGCCTGACCGCGCACGTGCCTTGCGTGCGGAGCGTCAAGGTACGTGTAACGTGCGTCTGACCTCGAGTCCGAGGTCAGGCTCTCCTTTTCATGTAGGTCAAAAGTATACAGTTAGAGGTAACTAGTCAGATAAAAATACAGTTGCAGGTCGAACACCTGGATAGGAAGAAAAGTCGAATCAGTTGAAGAAAAGGATAGGCATGCATGCAAGGAGGCTTAGATGTAGTGCGAGCGAACTAAGTCCTCCATTCAATTCACTTTCCAATTTGCCATCAAGTCGCCACCTCCTCCTCCGAGTCCACGCCAACGCTTTCCGACTTTCGACCAATCCAGTTCCGACTTTCCGACTTTCAGCCAATCAGCGTTCAAGAAGACCCCAAATCGTTACATTGTGCCCAGGGTCTACTTGCATGATGGCCGATCCTCGTGAGCGCGTGTCAGGACTGACCATGCGTGGTACACCCTCATTCGTGTGCATCGCCAAAAACTAGGATCAAAATCTGCATGGCAGAAATCGGTCCGTTATGGAAGATGACCGCTACGACATATCATTATAAGTACTTTTTGTTAAGTACACAAACGTACTTAACTCTTATCTTCCGAAGGAAAGAAAACATTGACTTGCCAATTCCACATTCTTGCAACGGCAATTTGCCTAATTTAGTAGCCGTAAAAATTGTGGGTCACACTATTGATACAACGTTTGAATGTCCTGTCTCAGCAAATGTTCTGAATAGAGGGCTCTCCCTACTGGTATCAGACAATATGGTGTCGGCAGTTGTCGGTCTTATGTTGAAGCTGAATACCGGTAATGGTACCGGTGGTTGGAGATGCCATCGCTTTTCAGGGGGAGTGTTCTCCTTGCGGCTGCCAACCATGACGGCGACTCTCACGTTCAAACGAATGACCGCCCTGCGAAAATCGTAACCAGCATCATTCTATGCTCACCGGGGATAGAATTCGATGCACGCAACCAGCTAAACAGTCAACAGGCGCCGTGGAGCAGGAAACACACAAAACGAGAGTACAAGTGGATCAGCAACGGCATGGGAACCATCATCGCGGTTCCAGTGTCGGAGAGTGTGGGGTGGACACTCAAACCGCACCCGCTCACGACTCTCTGTCCGTGGCTGGTGTATGAGCGTACTCCCCAAACAGCATCCAGAAGACAACTGACCGAGCACGAACACGGAGGCTGCATAGCAAGTTGTATCAAGGTCTCGGAGGACTCATAGACAAGCCCAACGAAGTCGCGAAAACTGATCAGTGGTACAGTCATGTGCAGTATCGGCTACCAGCAGATCTATGGAAACAACAAGGATGTCTTACGCCGTATCAGATGTGGACGGCATACCGGATTTCTACGATGCAGCTCAACCTGTTCCATCCGGGAAGGATCGAGTCTTCGGCGTGCCCAAGCAATGCCGGATGTGGGGAGACAAAAGAAACTATCTCACGCATAGTCTGGAGTTGCAAGCGAGCACAAACCGTGTGGACGGCCTTTCTCGAACGGTGGATGGGCCGAACATTGACGGAGCAAGCACTCAATCTCTTCTTACCGCATGATGCGAGCCGCACAGCCCCGCCAGGTCAACGATCTTTGCTCCGGGAATTGGAAAAGCACTTCGGGTTCATTACTCCGGAACACTCGACAGCACTACAGAAACTGTGGGTTATCGTCACATCAAGCATCCCAGTATTGCTGTGGAGAACGAGAGTGGAAATAGTGCACGAACGGCAACATCTCACTATCGAAGACAGTACCCAGCGAGTGTGGACAGCGTGCGTGATGCAGGTGCGGGCTGTGGCTCATCGGATGAGAACGCTCAAAGGAGAAAAGATCGATGCTATCTACCTGAGCCAACTGCTCAGCGTACTGGAGAGACAAGACTTGTCGCGCCAACTGGAAGCATGGGCGACGGCGCGTTTGTATTTCGATGGAGGTGCACGCGGCGACCCAGGTCCAGGAGGCAGCGGTTGGGCACTCATCCTCCTGAATGAATGCAGCAATCGATGGGAACTCAAAGCATGCGGCTATGCGTACATGGGACCGGAAGTCACGGACAATTGGTGCGAATACAGCGCACTGAAAGATGGCCTGGGCATACAGTGCACACTACCTACAGCACTATGAAGTCAAGTTGGAAGTCTTCGGAGATAGCCAAACGATTATCGCAGCCCAGAACGGGTTCTCCTCAATACGCCAGACTGAGTTGCAGCCTCTAGCAGTTCGGGTAAATCAAATCATCGCCAACTTTGCGTGGACCTCCTGGAATCACACAAAACGAGAACCAAACAAAATGACCGATCTTCTCGCCAACATGGCAATGAACTCCAAGAGTGCGAAGATACTCACCGACGAATCGCGGGGAAATGATCAAGTTGTTATGTCCCAAGTCGCAGCTCTACTCGACAATGATATCGGTGCCACACCGTCAAAACTAAGAAACACCTCACTGTCAGCAGTGTAAATGAGACTCAGGGATTCTTCAACTGAATGTAGATCATAAGTTCAATAGAATTACCTCCTCTCTCTGTTGCTTTTCAGGGGACATCGAGCTGGGATTGTCGGAGTGATCGGTCTATTAACCTACATCAGAAGTCGTCTCGCTGGTGTCACACCCGCTGTGTTCGGACAGTAGGCTTAATTTATCGCACACTGAGTCCATCTTCGAATCAGGTTTTATTTTGTCAAACAACCGTTAGCTAAGATGCTGTACTCACTCACTGTGCATGCATGTCCATCACATTGCTGAGTGTCAGCTCCAAACAATATTAAGAGACGCGTCGCAGAAGCGGTGACCAACATTTTGGCATACTAGCTGGAACATTCTGCCGACCACGTAGAGGTACGATATTGGATAATTCAAGGACGAAAAGGCCACGGTGTCCCAACTGTGCCGAACTTGATGCACGTTCAAAGTAGGATCGTCATCTTTTCTTGCAGGATGGGAAACCCCAGTCCGAATTTTCATCGATCGATCAGTGTTGCTCAACACTCAACACGTCGAGTCTGGAGACGCACGAAAGAGGCGTCTAATGGCTGCTATCTCATGCACCTGCGTTTCCTGTGCGATTTGTCTTTTTACGCAGACAAAAAGCGATATATTCGAGGAAGCCTGCATAGATTTTTTGTTGGGGCGGCATAATCCATTTAAAAATGGATCGCCTACGAATTGAACTGATTATTCCTCAAATGCATTAGACCTCTCTAATCATCACGTTGAGATGTGGTACGTCGCAGCCAAGAGCAATCAGTTGACTATGTGCGATACGTTTACGCTTGGGAACACATCTGTACCGCATCGCATATTCAATAAATTATAACAGGAATATCAGTCTTCATAGGAGGACAAATGCTGACCACACACGCTCGTTTGAGACCCAAGGAAACACACATTCAACGATGCCACATAATTATGGGGAAACTGAACGGTGACGGTGTTGTTTCAGGAGCGGCTGGAACACGCCTAGCGAGCACTGCCGCGCTAGGCAGAGATCACGTGCTCGATTTTTGTGAAAGCGCAGTTTCTTCCCAACAACACGATTGTTCGCCTACACAGGCATTGTTTTGCATTCCCTGGCGCAACCAATTCGAGCGCTTGTTTTTTTTATGTTTGTGCAATCGATAGGCGCCGAAAAGACTGCCGCAGCAGTGCTATATATGAAATCACAAAAGTAATCCGGTGATTCTCAAGAGGAACTAGGCGATGCTTATTCGTAACTATGTGGCAGCATACTATCCCAGGAAGCGTCACTCGCTTTGAGATGGAGATCAGTTTTGTGAGGTTATTTGACCACAGAGAGAGCAGGTTGCATCAATGCATCGACTGAACCGATGGTCGTGCGTTCATGACAGGTGCAAAGCGTTGCCGGCTATCATGCGTACAAAATTGAAGTTTCGGCGATCGGTTCTGTATTCCCTATCTTGAAGTATAATACTCAAAGTTTATATCTTCATGTTATAGTGTGCATAAAATCAATCTATTCAAGTAGCGCACTGTGGTATATTTGTTTTGGGAAGCCAAGTGGTCGGATATCGGAAGACCGCTACGAGAGGGAGCGCACAATGCACACAATCACAATAAGGCGCTTGCGCGATTGGAGCAGTGCAACATCCAGAATGCGTGGATTCTACACTCGCTTGGCCATCGTTGCTTCAGGCAGACGCAAGCCACAGCAGCCAACAAGTCGAGTGTCATTCCACTTTTCTTCTTCTCGCGTTCACCTCAAGTAGCCTTCCTGTCCAGAGTTGAATTTCTGGGATCCCTCCGACTCCCCATTTCGACTGGATTGCAGCATGGCTACCGTCGACCATGAAGTCAAAGAGATCTCCTACGAGTCGGCAGAAGCCATGATGGCCCATGGTCCACATGTGCTTCATGACCATGTCGCATCGAAAGTGGAACCAGCGCTGGGACGAGCTTTAGCTCAAATGGAAGTGCGCTTCAGCAACGTCTCGCTTTCCGCTGATGTCATCACCTTTGAAGACAACAGTCCCAAGTCGGAGCTTCCAACGCTTGTCAACAGCGTCAAGAAAACTATCTCGAAGCTGAACGCGAAGAAGCACACCGGGCACAAGGAGATCCTGAAGAACATCAGCGGTGTGCTCAAGCCAGGTACCATCACCCTGGTGCTCGGTCAGCCTGGCTCAGGCAAATCGTCGTTGATGAAGCTCCTGAGTGGACGGTTTCCAATGGAGAAGAACATCACGCTCGAAGGCGATATCGAGTACAACGGCGTGCCCCAGCAGGAACTAAAGAAACGCTTGCCCCAGTTTGCTGCCTATGTGAACCAGCGCGACAAGCACTTCCCGACTTTGACCGTCAAGGAGACCCTCGAGTTTGCGCACACTTTCTGCGGCGACGCATTGAGCCGCCGTGGCGAGGAGCTTTTGTCCAAGGGCACTCCAGAAGAAAATCTTGCTGCCATTGAAGCCGTGAAGGCCATGTTTGCGCATTACCCTGATATCATCATCCAACAACTTGGGCTTGAAAACTGTCAAAACACAATCGTTGGTGATGCCATGCTCCGCGGTGTGTCCGGTGGCGAACGCAAGCGTGTGACTACAGGCGAGATGCAGTTTGGAATCAAGAAGTTTATGCTGATGGACGAAATCAGTACGGGTCTCGACAGTGCTGCGACATTTGATATCGTCACCACTCAGCGCAGCATCGCTAAGACCTTTCACAAGACTGTTGTGATCGCATTGCTTCAGCCGTCCCCAGAAGTGTTTGCCTTGTTTGACGACGTGTTAATCTTGAATGAAGGCGAGCTGATGTACCACGGCCCTACTGATCGCGTGGTTGATTACTTCCAGAGCCTGGGCTTTGTGTGTCCTCCAGGGCGTGACGTGGCCGATTACCTTTTGGATCTCGGTACCAACCAACAATTCCAGTACCAAGTACCTTTGCAGGACAAAAGCAAGCACCCTCGCCTTGCCAGCGACTTTACTGAAGTGTTCCGCCGCTCGGATATCCACCGGTCGATGCTCGACAATCTCGTTGCACCGTACAATTCTGAGCTTCTTGAAGACGTCAGTACTCGAATGGACCCGATGCCTGAGTTCCACCAGTCATTTTGGGGAAATACAGCAGTGCTGATGCGCCGTCAGATGATGGTGACCTTGCGTAACACTGCCTTCATCAAGGGTCGTGCAATCATGGTGATTGTCATGGGGCTGATTTACTCGAGCGTGTTCTACCAGTTCAATCCAACGAATGCTCAGGTGGTAATCGGCACAATGTTCCAAGCTGTGTTGTTCCTGTCCCTCGGCCAAGCTTCACAGATTCCGACCTTCATTTTCGCTCGTGACATTTTCTACAAGCAGCGCGCTGCCAACTTCTACCGCACTTCGTCGTACGTATTAGCGTGCTCGGTGAGCCAGTTGCCTCTGGCGTTTGCTGAAAGTCTGGTCTTCGGCTCGTTGGTGTACTGGATGTGTGGTTTCGTGGCGACTGCAGAAGCATACCTCATCTACTTGATCGTCTTGATTCTCACGAACTTGGCGTTCGCGGCTTGCTTCTTCTTCTTGGCAGCTATTGCGCCAGACCTCCACATCGCGAAGCCGCTCTCGATGATTGCAGTCTTGATTTTTGTGCTGTTCGCTGGGTTCGTGGTTGCGAAAAACCAGATACCCGACTACTTCGTGTGGATCTACTGGATCAACCCGATTGCCTGGTGCCTTCGTGCTGTGGCTGTGAACCAGTACCGCTCGCCAAAGTTCGATGTCTGTATCTATGGCGGTATCGACTATTGCGAGAAGTTCGGCAAGCACATGGGCCAATACCAGCTGGGTTTGTTTGATGTACCTGACTCAAAGTCTTGGATTTGGTACGGCATGGTGTTCATGATCGCCACGTACGTGTTCTTCATGTTTGTGGGCACATTGGTTTTGGAGTACAAGCGATACGAGAGTCCTGAGCACGTCTCGCTAAAACACGCGACGGCTGACGATAACGAAAGCTACCAAATCTTGTCAACTCCAAAGAGCAGTGGCACTTCGGTCGACGATAACGACTCGAGCGAAGAAGTCGTCGTCAATGTCGACACTCGCGAAAAGAACTTCGTCCCGGTCACCCTTGCGTTCAAGGACTTGTGGTACACGGTGCCTCTGCCGAGCAACCCGAAGCACGAGACCATCGATCTGCTCAAGGGAATCACGGGGTACGCCTTGCCGGGGACGATGACTGCTCTGATGGGTTCATCTGGTGCCGGTAAGACGACGTTGATGGATGTGATCGCTGGCCGCAAGACGGGTGGCAAGATCCAGGGTCAGATTTTGTTGAACGGCTACGAAGCCAATGACCTGGCGATTCGTCGCTCGACTGGGTACTGTGAGCAGATGGACATCCACTCGGAAGCCTCGACGATCCGCGAAGCATTGACCTTCAGTGCGTTCCTGCGCCAGGACAGCAGCGTGCCAAACAGCACGAAGTTTGACTCGGTGAACGAGTGTCTTGATTTGCTGGACATGCATGGCATTGCTGACCAGATCATCCGCGGCAGCTCGGTGGAGCAGATGAAGCGCTTGACGATTGGTGTGGAGCTGGCTGCTCAGCCTAGTGTGCTTTTCTTGGATGAACCCACGAGTGGTCTGGACGCTCGTTCGGCCAAGGTGATCATGGACGGTGTGCGCAAGGTGGCGAACACGGGTCGTACGATCGTGTGCACGATCCACCAGCCTTCGTCGGAGGTGTTTTTCTTGTTCGACAGTTTGCTGTTGTTGAAGCGCGGCGGTGAGACTGTGTTCTTCGGCGACCTCGGCAAGAAGTGCCGTAACTTGGTCAACTACTTTGAAGCGGCCCCTGGCGTGACCCCTCTCCCTCGTGGCTACAACCCTGCGACTTGGATGCTGGAGTGCATTGGTGCCGGTGTGGGCAATACTGGCAGCGACGTGGACTTTGTGCAGTACTTCAACACGAGTGAGAACAAGCGTCTGCTGGATGCTGAGATTACGAAGGACGGCGTGGGTCAACCTGCGGCCGACACACCAGAATTGCTGTTCACCCAGAAGCGTGCGGCCAGCAACACGACGCAGATATGGGCGCTCGTGAAGCGCTTCATGGACTTGTACTGGCGCACTCCGTCGTACAACTTGACCCGTTTCGTGATCTCGATCATCTTGGCGTTGCTGTTCGGTCTGGTGTTTGTAAATGCCGAGTACACGTCTTACCAGGGAATCAACGCTGGCGTGGGTATGGTGTTCATGGCGACGTTGTTCAACGGCGTGGTGTCGTTCAACAGTGTGTTGCCAATCGCATCGGAAGAGCGTGCGTCCTTTTACCGCGAACGTGCGTCGCAGACGTACAACGCGCTGTGGTACTTCTTGGGCACGACTGTCGCTGAGATCCCGTACACGTTCTGCAGTGGTCTTCTGTTCACGGTGATCTACTACCCGATGGTGGGTTTCACTGGCTTTGGTACTGCCGTGCTCTTCTGGATCAACATTTCGCTGCTGATCCTGTTGTCGACGTACATGGGTCAGTTCCTGGCGTACGCGATGCCAAGCGTTGAAGTCGCTGCCATCATTGGTGTGTTGATGAACTCGATCTTCTTCACGTTCATGGGCTTCAACCCTCCAGCGGCCAACATTCCATCGGGCTACAAGTGGCTATACCACATCACGCCTCAGCGTTACTGCCTCGCGATCCTCGAGGCGCTTGTTTTCGGCGAGTGCGATACGCTGCCAACGTGGAACGAGACGCTCGGTGCGTACGAGAACGTCGGGTCGCAACTCGGGTGTCAGCCAGTGACCGACACGCCCGTGTCGATCGACCACATCACCGTGAAGGAGTACGTGGAGCAAGTGTTCGACATGAAGCACGACGACATCTGGTTCAACTTCGGCATGGTGTTTGTGTTCATCGCGGTGTTCCGCGTGCTCGCGTTGCTGTCGCTGCGCTACCTCAACCACCAGAAGCGGTGACTGTAAGGACTGCGAATGCGCAAGAGGATCTCAATTCTTATGAATAAGGTCCATACGTTTTGCGTGTCCTTCATCTAGATCCAGCATATCCTACCATCATCCACACAAGCAAAGCAAATTGCATCTCGTTGCTTTTTTTGTTTTCTCAAGTGCCTCGATTGTCGTTTTTTCCGTTTTCTTGGCGTTTCTGCAAAGCAGTTGAAATAACGTGACCCACATTAACATTTGTGCGAGCAACAATTAAACCTCAAAATAACATAAAAACCTTTGCTGAACATCATTGGGAACCTTGAGTGATGGTCGTCGAAAATCTTCTTTCTTTCTCGAGGTTATTTGTCTGTCAGCCTTAAAGCCTCGATTTTTCTTCATGAGGTTATTCATAGCCAAATCAACGACGACCAGAATGATGGTCGAGAAAAGTGGTCCCAATTAGATGAAGACGAAGATAGGCGAATGACATGGGCCATTGCTCTTGGTCGGAGGACGTCGGAGCGTAGAACGGGGCACATTGACGCATATGTGCACGTCGCAAGTGCGCTGTTGGCGCTGAGCGATCGTGTGAAATGGTGGCGAGCCGTCTATGCGTCAGGGTGCTGTTCTGTGTGGCTGAGCAGGAAAAGAACGATTCATGCTATACGCGAGAAACGCGTGTCTGGAGTGGTCCAAGGTCTTTCTTTCAAAGCAAACAAGTCAAAGTGAGGTAATATTGTGTATCGATTATTTTGTAATCACATGTCTTGTCAGTTGTTCAACTCGCTCATGCATTGTTTGCAATGGTTACACGCGAAACCAAGGCTTCGCATTGTTAAAGGTATTATGTGTATACGCATTGCTTCAGTAAACTCATGGCCGCGTGATCTCTTCAACCCACTCGAGTGCATGCCATTTGATGAGCGTCTTTATTGACCTTTTCTTTTTCAGTAAACCCATTAACCTGTCGAGTTCTTCAATCCAGTTGTGTATATTCTTCACGTTCATAGGTTTCAGCCCACCTTCACAGGCACTTGCAATTGATATGTCGTGGCGGAAGTGTTTGATCAGGTGGGTTGAAGCTCATGAGCGTGAAGAAAATCGAGCTCATCAACACACCACTGATGGCAGCGACTTCGACGCTCAGCAACACGACCGCGAGGAACTGAACCTTCAGCAGAATCAACAATGAGGTGCTGATCCAGTGAAGAAGAAACGTGCCAAAAAACATGAAGCCAGCTATTGGAAAGAAGATCGCCGTGAAGTAAAAAACACTTCCAAATGTGTATGTGATCCCGCGACCGTCAAACTGGCAAAGTACCACAGCGCGTTGTATGTCTTGGATGCACAGTCACGGTAGGGAGGACGCACGCGTGCCAAAAACACAAATGCTCAAATATATAGCGTAATATGATTACGAACCGTGCGTAAACTGCAATCCAACCATCTTGTCTGATTCGATCTCGATATCTATTGCTTCCAGTAACACCGTCAATTGCACTCGCTCTCGCTGAGCTCCAGCCTCACAGTCTTGAGTTCCTCAGCTCGAGGTGGCATACCCAGACGCTGAAAAGATGCAGCCCACCTTGACCGGCAGCTTTTGTTGGACCTCCACAGCCTCTCCTAGCTACCCGCCATCCAGTATTTGATGGTGCACATTGCGCTTTTTAGTTTTCAGTGAGGCAGATTGTGTTACGTCTAAAGCGAACAAGATTGCACTTGGCAACGCGCCAGCATGACGAGTTCAATTCGAGTTCGATGCTTTCCTGTTTCTAGTTAGAAATTTCGAAAAGAAAGATCTCGATTAATTACCAACACTTCAAAGAGCTCTGCGTAATCACCCCTACAGTTGGTGCGCCAAGCCCAGCCAATCCGAGCGCTCGATTGCTCCCCTATTCCCGCGCATAAAATAGATTCACGCTTGTTGCGTCCTCTTCTTCCGCCCACTTCACGTGACGACGGCACGACGACAGTGCTTCCAGTGACCTATGCACCTACTTCCCCGTTTGCGCGCTTGGGAGCATGCGATGAAGACTCCGTCGCCCTCGCCCGCTTCATCTGGCGACGCCCGCTCAGGCCACGGCACCGTCCTGCGCGACGTTCTTCCCGCAAGCGTTGCCAGCGCGACCGACATGGACGACCGTCCGGGTCATGGCGCGTCCATGTCCATGCGAGACGTTCTTCCTGCGAACGTTACCAGCACAAGGAGCAGCAACGACAGCCAGAACCATGTCGTGTACATTGTGGAGCAGCCGAGCAATGAGAACGTTCACATTGAGAGCCAAGACCAGGACGTGTCCCTCCTAAAGCAGCCGCATCAGCACCACACGGTCGGCCACGGCAACAACGCGAATGGCTCCGTTCCGCCGCAAAGAAGCCCTGGTCACGGCAACAACGCGAATAGCTCGACTCCGCGGCGGTTGGATCCCCCAAAAAGCCCCGGCTGCAAGCCCACCCGCGGACACAACCAGCGCAACCACCATACAAAGCACCCACGGCTGCGTCCAGGGCTGCACACACTACCAGCGTTCCTTCTCGGCAACGCGCACGCCAACAGCAACTCGTACTTTGCACGACGGCTGCGTTTCACGATGTACATCGTCTCGTTCTTCTGCGCGATCGGTGTGTGGTGCTTCTGGGTCGACCGGACCCCGATCGCGGATGGCGGCGTGTACGTGACCGACATATTGACTTTGATCGCGTTCCAGAGAGAAGACTGTCCGAAAGGCAGCGACGCATCCTGTGGGAGCTGCAGCAACATGGCCGTGTACGCGATGCTGGTGTACAGCACGTTGCCTGTGGTGGTGCTGATCGGCTTGCCTGCGACCTGCATCCGTCTGTTTGAGCCGTTCAAGCGCCAAGAGAGACACGAGGAGTCAATTGAAGCTGCTGACGGAAAGCTCCAAGTCACGCGAACCATCTACATGCAGCTTTGCGAGCTGCTCTGCTCGGGGATCCTGCTGTTCAACATGCTCGTGTTTCTATGTTTTGTGTACAGCATCACGCGAGGCGATACCTTTGAGTGCTCACTCGTGCGCGTCCAGCTCTACATGTTCGGCGCTATCATCACGTTCTCTGGGGTCATGGTCGAGATCACGTACTTCTCGCGCTTTCGCGAGCACGTGAAGATGCAGCTTGGCGCTTTCCTGGAGAGCATGCAAACGGGTGACGGGTTCTCACGTACGCCAAATCGGTTCAGGACGCCACGTGCGTGCATCGTCGTTGACATCCGCAAGAGGCTTCTCGAGGAGACAATACTTGGCAATGTGCACGAGATCGAGAAGATTATCCTGGAGGCGAAGCACTTTCTGGGTGATGGTTTCGTGGCAGATCTTTACGGGGATGCCTCGATCGTCTGTGGGCTATTCGGGAGATCCATGAAGAATCCGCTGCACGTTGCTGCGTTCCACGGCAATGTTCCAGTTATGCGGTTACTCGTAAACGAGGGATTCAGAGTGAACAGCTACGACAAATTAAGGCGATTACGGTTCAGTACTGGCGAACTCTTCTGGAGCTTGGCACAGTACGTGATTTCCAAGCCCCCAACTTTCGCCGACAAATCGACTTCTATCTTCCGGACAACTCTCGTGACCCCACTCTTTTGCGCAGTCAAAACAGGACAAACCAATGCCGTGCGATGGCTTCTCGACCACGGAGCTGACCCGAATGTCAAGGCCAAGTCGTCGTACTGGTCCGAACGCATCCCACCACTCTTCGTTGCTGAAAGCTCCGAGATCGTGAAGATGCTGCTCGAAGCTGGCGCAAACCACCTGACGATCCCAGATCCCGGACGCATGAACACGCTGACCGTGCTGCAACTTGCATACCTGCGCGGCAATATCCCCGTGGCTCGTGAGATCGAAAAGTGGGGTGGCGACGTCGCTCTCACGCCTCTCCACGAAGCTGCAGCTGCGAATGATGTGTCGGCTGTACGCAAACTGCTGCGTAAAGGCGCCGACCCGAACTGTCTGGGAGAGCACGGCTACTGCGGTCTGTACCGCCGAACGCCGCTCCACTGGGCAGCTATCAACGGCGCTGTCGATGCTGTCGAGATACTGCTTGAAGCTTGTGCGGATCCGAACTTCCAGGACAGCCAAGGAAGGTCGCCGTTGCATTGGGCAGCACGTATGAACCGCGTGGACGTGGTCAAGGTGCTGTTGGAGAAAGGAGCAGATCCACACCTTCGTGACGATGCAGACATGACCCCGCTGTTGTGTGCGGCAAAGGCGAAGGACGCGTCCGAGTCGCTGTTCGACTGTCTGGTGCAACATGGCGCCGACATCAACGAGCAGCTCCCGAACGGAGATACGGGGCTGCACCTAGCGATGAAGGACGAGCTCCAGAACACGGCACTGGCGATACTCGCTGCCGGAGGCGACGTGATGCGAACCAACCACGACGGGTACCGTCCAGTGGACTGCACGACGTCCACGACGCTGCAGTTCGAGATTAAGCGCGCTGCTGGGAACCGCGACGTGATGATCAGCTACACGCACTCGCACAGTGAGTTTGTGCTGAAGCTTCGCGAGAGTCTGGAACGGGCGAATGTCACGACGTGGCTGGATCTGAGTACGTGGTTTTGTCTTTTGTCTTTTTGTCTTTTTTGCCAGCATCTTTTCGTTACGGCGATGTGTGAGCATGTCTTCTAACCGTGGTCTCTTTACTCGATGCGTGTTTCGTTTTATTTCGTACAGTGGATCCGAGCGGCATCGGCGGTGGCTCCGTGTGGCGCGAAGAGATCGCGCGCGGCATCAAGAACGCCGCCATGGTCGTGTGCATCCTCACGGAAGACTACACGCGATCGGAGTGGTGTCTGAAGGAGCTGGCGTACGCGAAAGAGACGGGGACGCCCATCATGGCGATCTCGACGGAGCACGTTGCCGTCACGGAGGACCTCCAAGTGTACCTGTACACGCGTCAGATGGTGCCGTTCGAGCCTGCGATCACGAGTGTGACTCAGTCGGATCCGTGGAACATCAGGTACACGTACAATGAAGATCGGTATGTGTCCCAGTTCCGCCTCTTGCTTGATGGCGTCCGCGATGAAATCGAGAGGCAGCGTGAGGAGCATGTGACGATGAGAGGACAGCGACGGCGATTTGGACAACTGGATCGATCTCAGTCAAGTATAGCCGACGACACGATTACCGTGGACTGGGACCTGGAGACCCTCGGGGACGACTTCGTGTTCATCTCGCATGACGAGAAACACCCGAGCTTTGCTCAGCGAATCTACGACCGATTCACGGAAAGAGGGATCGACTGCGTATTGGATGGCGCGCAATCGTACGAGGACATGACCGATCGTATCCATGCCGCAAAGGAGGCGATTGCGAGATGCGCGGCATTCATCGTCGTTCTCTCGAGCAAGACCGTGTCGAGTGAGACGTTGAAGGACCAACTGGCGTTCGCTGAAGACAAGGGAAAACCCATCCTGCCGATCATGCTCAACGACATGGAGATCGGACTGGACAAGCACTACACGTTGTCGCGTGGCGAGCTGTTCCATTTCACACCGGAGTTGGGGTTCACTGCGAGTTTCTCGAACCTGCTTGGGAGTGTGCAGCAGCATGTGTCAGTGAGAAGCAACGATAGTCTTGGTGTCGATGATGTCGCGAGTGGTAAAGTCTTGTTTCCAGCTGGCGGTGATGGCGTCTCGGGTGGTGGAGTGTCGGTTCCGTCTCCTCAGCATTCTGTTCGGTCACTCTTGAAGCCACCCTCTTTCTACGTGGTGTCGATTGATGCCAATTACGATGTCGCGGATATGATGTGAGTTTAAAGATTGGACACAAAACATGAAGACGTGGGCGATGTGTGGAAATTACACTCTGATAGGCGACTGACAGTTTTCTGTCGCCACACGAAGGACACTTGTCGTCGTAATCCTCTCACAAAGGGGAGACTCTCTCCCTTTGTGATATGTGAGTGCCCATACTGTCGAATGCTTGGTCTCACGCCGGCGACCTGACAGCGTCAGCCGTTGTAGAGCATGCTCGTACGCCACGCTCTGCTCACTTGATATTCGGTTGGAGATGCACGTGTATAGTCTTTTCATGTTTGGATATGAAAAGCCAACCTGACTTCATACACGTGGATCAAAGTGCATATAGCATAGTTGCAAGCTATTCTTTCTTCGATTTTACCCTGAGGCTTTGCCGATGAAGACAGGGAATCGTCGAATGCGCCGAAGAAGGAGCGTTTCAAAGTGAGTGTGAGCTTTCAAGGAACGTGGGGGGAAAACAAGAATACTAATGACAGCCACACTGCAGAGTATTCTCGTGGCTCGCACTTGAAGTAAGAACACGGATATATGGCGCTGGGGCGATCCGTGGTACAATCGGTAATAACAGGATGAGCTCAAGAGAAATCAGTGGAGTTGGACTGGCTGCTACCAATTCCATGTTATTTTCCACCTCTCGGCTTAATTTCTGGCTCGGACTGACAAAAAACTTACTCTGCCCAGACCCCGCTCAACAAGTATCTTTGCAGCTCAGCACATTTTCGCTTGTTTCAAGCTCTCGCTCATATCAAAGGCACGTCAGAACGCCAAAACCAAGATCCTAGACATCCTGGCAGCTTGCAGCTATCCGTCGATTGTGCCTGCTGACGGAAGAGAAGTTCGGCTCGAGGAAACTTGCGAATAATTCAAGGCTATCTGAGCCCACGTCCATCAATATCCCAATACTTCTCTGGTTCAAGATAAAGCAATGTCTAGTTCGGTTTTTGGCTTCCAAAAAATAAGCCACTGCGAAGTTGACTGCAAACAAAATACGAGAAGAAAGCTCGGAGTTAGCTTGCTCTATCTCATTTTGATCATGCCATTGACAAGCGAATTAGAGCAAATAGCACACAAAAACTGGCATCGATTTTCGCAGGTGAAAAACAGCTCAATTTTTAGCGCTATTAGATCAAAAAATGCTGCAGCTTCGTTTTAGCACAGAGATTATTGCTAGGTCATTTTTGTGAGCGACATCTGCGTTTTTGCGCTGCAGAGGCGAGTGCTTAAAATCGAGGTTTTTCAATGATGTGTCAGATAGACAAGGATTTCGACCAATCATATTTGACTGTACTGGTTTTAACCAATGAGTGAGCTGATTTTGTCCGTTGCGTTTCACATAAAACCTCGATAGGACCAGAGGAGCAATGTATACGCACTGCGCGCGTTCGCAAGTGAGCAGCGATGCTCAACCTCCCTTCTTCTTCTGCTTCTGAGCTGCGCGTCGTATACAGCACAGCGTCGTGATTACGCGGAACGAGTTCGTGTGCTCACCCATCGACGCATTTCACAATCCGTTCGCTTTATCAGTCGGCAGCCAATGAGAGCGCTGCGTGGCCCATCTCCACCCAATCAACACCATCGCTCTCTGGTCCGCCCACTGCGTAAACGCAGTGACGCCACGACGCCACGACGACCACTGTCACAACGGAGGAGGGAGAAGCGGATGCGGCCATCCTGCTTATTGCTCGCTTAACGGCGCATCGCGTGCGATGGAAGCGTTCCACGCACTGCCGTCCCCTCCGCCCGCTCCGTCTGGCGACGACCGCGCGACTCGCCACTCCCGCGCGAGCCATGGCGCCGCCACGCGCGACTTTCTCCCCGAGTACGTCACCAGTCTCTACAGCACCAGCAACGACGACATCGAGAGCCAGGACCAGGACGTGTATATCCTGCAGCAGCCATCCCAGTACCACCACACAGTCGGCCACGGCAACAACGCGAATGGCTTCTTGCCTCGGCGCTCCGGCCGCCGCACGAGCGACACCGACAGCGGCCCCCGCCAGACGCGGCACTCCCGGTCGCGTCCCGAGCCGCTGAAGCTACCGACGTTCCTCCTCGGCGCACACGCCAACAACTCGTACTTTGCGCGACGGCTGCGCCGTACGATGTACATCGTCTCGTTCTTCTGCGCGATCGGGATGTGGAGCTTCTGGGTCAACAAGAAATCGATTTCAGACGGCGGCGTGTACGTGGACAGCATTTTCACGTCGCTCTCATTCCAGACGGAAGACTGCCCCGAAGGCAGCGACCCGTCCTGTGGGAGCTGCAGCACAATCGCCGTGTACGCGATGCTGGTGTACTGCATGCTGCCAGTGGTGGTGATGATCGGTTTGCCTGCGACCGGAATCCGCCTGTTTGAACCGTTCAAGCGCCAGGAGAGACACGAGGATCCAACTGCTGCTGCCGAGGGGAAACGCAAAGTCACGCGAACCATTTACATGCAGATATGCGAGATCCTCTGCTCGTGGATCCTGCTGTTCGACATTCTGGTGTTTTGGTACTTTGTGTACAGTCTTGTGCAGGGCAATAACTTCGACTGCTCAATCGCACGCGTCCAGCTCTACATGTTCGGCGCTATCATCACGTTCTCGGGGGTCATTCTCGAGATCGTGTACTTCGCACGCTTCCGTGAGCATGTGAAAATGCAACTAGGCGCTTTCTTAGAGGCCCAGCAAACGGGCCGTCAGCACCCGCTCACTTCACGTATGCAAAATCGGATCAAGTCGCAACGTGCGAGCATCATTAGTGACATCCGAAGGAGGCTTATCGAGGAAACAGAGCTCGGCAACATGCATGAGATCGAGGAGATTATCCTGGAAGCGAAGAGCTACCTAGGCGAGGATTTCGCGGCCGATATATACCGGGATGCCTCAATCACCTGTTGGCTGTTTGGGAAATCCATGAAAAACCCGCTGCATATTGCTGCATTCAGCGGCAACATCCCAGTCATGGGGTTACTGGTACGCGCGGGCTTCTCTGTGAACAGCTTAGACAAAGTAAAGCGGGTGCGATTCAGCACTGGTGACTTGTTTTGGTATTTTGCACGGCATGTCATTTCCAAGCCCCCAACTTTCGCCGACAAATCGACTTCTATCTTCCGGACAACTCTCGTGACTCCGCTACACTGTGCTGTCGCGACAGGCCAAACCAATGCCGTGCGATGGCTTCTCGACCACGGAGCTGACCCGAACGCCAAAGCCAAGTCTTCATATCGGGGAGAGCGGATTCCACCGCTGTTTGCTGCGGACAGCTCCGAGATCGTGAAGATGCTGCTCGAAGCTGGCGCAAACCACCTGACGATCCCAGATCCCGGACGCATGAACACGCTGACCGTGCTGCAACTTGCATACCTGCGCGGCAATATCCCCGTGGCTCGTGAGATCGAAAAGTGGGGTGGCGACGTCGCTCTCACGCCTCTCCACGAAGCTGCAGCTGCGAATGATGTGTCGGCTGTACGCAAACTGCTGCGTAAAGGCGCCGACCCGAACTGTCTGGGAGAGCACGGCTACTGCGGTCTGTACCGCCGAACGCCGCTCCACTGGGCAGCTATCAACGGCGCTGTCGATGCTGTCGAGATACTGCTTGAAGCTTGTGCGGATCCGAACTTCCAGGACAGCCAAGGAAGGTCGCCGTTGCATTGGGCAGCACGTATGAACCGCGTGGACGTGGTCAAGGTGCTGTTGGAGAAAGGAGCAGATCCACACCTTCGTGACGATGCAGACATGACCCCGCTGTTGTGTGCGGCAAAGGCGAAGGACGCGTCCGAGTCGCTGTTCGACTGTCTGGTGCAACATGGCGCCGACATCAACGAGCAGCTCCCGAACGGAGATACGGGACTGCACCTAGCGATGAAGGACGAGCTCCAGAACACGGCACTGGCGATACTCGCTGCCGGAGGCGACGTGATGCGAACCAACCACGACGGGTACCGTCCAGTGGACTGCACGACGTCCACGACGCTGCAGTTCGAGATCAAGCGCGCTGCTGGGAACCGCGACGTGATGATCAGCTACACGCACTCGCACAGTGAGTTTGCGCTGAAGCTTCGCGAGAGTCTGGAACGGGCGAATGTCACGACGTGGCTGGATCTGAGTACGTGGTTTTGCCTTTTGTCTTTTTGTCTTTTTTGCCAGCATCTTTTCGTTACGGTGATGTGTGAGCATGTCTTCTAACCGTGGTCTCTTTACTCGATGCGTGTTTCGTTTTTATTTCGTACAGTGGATCCGAGCGGCATCGGCGGTGGCTCCGTGTGGCGCGAAGAGATCGCGCGCGGCATCAAGAACGCCGCCATGGTCGTGTGCATCCTCACGGAAGACTACACGCGATCGGAGTGGTGTCTGAAGGAGCTGGCGTACGCGAAAGAGACGGGGACGCCCATCATGGCGATCTCGACGGAGCACGTTGCCGTCACGGAGGACCTCCAAGTGTACCTGTACACGCGTCAGATGGTGCCGTTCGAGCCTGCGATCACGAGTGTGATTCAGTCGGATCCCCTAGATATCCGATACACGTACAATGAAGATCGGTATGTGTCCCAGTTCCGCCTCTTGCTTGATGGCGTCCGTGATGAAATCGAGAAGCAGCGCACAAAGCATGTGGCGATGAGAGGCCACAGACGGCACCTGAATCGATCTCACTCGAGTACAACTTACGATGTTATAGGCGTCGGCTGGGATGTGGCGAGCCTTGAAGACAACTTCGTGTTCATCACGCATAACGAGAAACACCCGAGCTTTGCGCAACGAATTTATGACAGACTCACGGAGAATGGGATCGACTGCGTATTGGATGGTGCGCAATCGTACGAGGACATGGCGGATCGCATCTACGCCGCGAAAGAGGCGATTGCGAGATGCTCGACATTCATCGTCGTTCTCTCGAGCAAGACCGTGTCGAGTGAGACGTTGAAGGACCAACTGGCGTTCGCTGAAGACAAGGGAAAACCCATCCTGCCGATCATGCTCAACGACATGGAGATCGGACTGGACAAGCACTACACGTTGTCGCGTGGCGAGCTGTTCCATTTCACACCGGAGTTGGGGTTCACTGCGAGTTTCTCGAATCTGCTTGGGAGTGTGCAGCAGTATGTACCAATGGGAAACAATGGCGAGGGCTTGTTACCTCCCCATTCTGGTCGGCCACTTTTGAAGAAAAGTACATCCTCGTTTTACGGCGTGTCGATTGATAGCGACTACGATGTCTCGGATATCCGATGAGCTTGACAGTCCATGAAAACCTAGGCGGAAGGAACGTCTTTGAATGGACAATGGACCGTGTTTTCTTCGTCACATGAAGGACACACGACATGATGCATCATGTCCCCCCTTCTTTTTTCAAGAAGACCACTTTAAATTAAGTATGAAAATGAAATGCCAAGTTTATGAAACTTGGACAGACAACAGAGAAATGTCGTTTCGATCAAGAAAACAGAACTTTGATCGCTGTTCGAGCAACGAAACAAATTGATACAGTGCACTTCCCCCCCATCGGTCGAGCAACATTTCAAAAACATGACAACAGGCCACTAATGTTGCTCTATAGCATCATTTCATTTGTAGGTAATTTTCGTAATTTTCATCATGGAAAAATTCGGATTTCATTAAAGTACGAGAAATGGCAGCCTCTTATTTCCATTTTGAAACGCAAAACGGTCGAAAGCCTGAAAGCGACAAAATCGAGCGACGGCGCTGTGGGCTGCTAAAAGAATGAGCGCGAGCGCACCTGTGCGCGCGCAGAGACCAAGGTTGTCAAAGACAGGTAAGTGTGTGTCGAGGATGGGTGTGTGTGACCAAACCGAGTGGTAGAGCTGAATGCGCTGGCGGACATCTGCAAAAAATAGGCGATTGAGTGCTTGCTGGCCATACCACCTCAGCCTGACAACGACTGCGATGAGGACTTTAAGCCAGACGACGACATGGGGGACGACTTGGGTGACGAAAGCAACGAGCGTCATAGCAGTGAGTTTCTAGGTAAACAATTTGTTGTGCGGTCTACTTATTACGCAATTGAAGCTGATTGGCGATTGTATGCACCAGGTGAAGAAAAACGAATGTTCAGAACTGAGAAGCCGGCGAACAAAATGGTTCAAAGCGCTAGTAAGAACGGGGACAGCGAAAGCGCCGGACGAGCCACACGAACGATGAAGATTTGAGTGTTGTGGCTGATCTGGTGGACAGCAATGCCAGCACCAAGCACGTCACTGCGTTCCTGTCCGAGAGGCTGGGTTAGTAAGCGTTGATGTTGTCTCAGTGTGGACATTTTTGTGAATTTTGTTAATTGATTGTTGCAATATGTGCTTACCAATCCAACTTGTATTGCAAAACAGGCAGAAACATTTCATCGCAACAAGCTCGCAACATCATTCGAAAAATGCATGGAAGAAATTCGGCAGAATCGCGACTGCGGGACTTGCTATATGCATATGCTCAGCACGACGAGAACGATGTTCTCCTGCTCCAGGATCAAATGGACATAACGTGCGCGATTGTGGTGCAGTCAGCAGCTCAGAAACACTGCTTCGCTAAATGGGGGAACTGCTTAGTCATGGACTGGACTCATGGTACCAATAATTTGGGGTATCACATGGGTAAGTTTGTTTATGCGAGTTGGACAATGTGCCCAATCACTTATTGAACATGTTTGGTGTTGCTTTTTCATAGGCAGTCTTGTAGTCACCAGCCCAACTGGACGTGGCATTCCCGCGCTCGATTTCTTTGCTCTGGACGAGCAAGCGCAGACGTTGTGGCACATCTTTGAGTTCTTCAAATCAAAAAACAGTGCGTGGGATTGCATCCAGACTTTCGTTATCGACAAAGATTTTGTTGAGTGGGATGCTCTGGAAAAATGTTTCCCCAAATCAAAAGTGCTGCTGAGTCAATTCCATGCCATCACGTATTGGATGAAGCTACTGCAGAAATCCAAGTACAATCTGAAGATTATTCAGCGTGAAGAAATACTAGCGATGCTGATGGAGATGATATACAGGTACGCAGAAAGCTCGTCTTCATAGACCTACAAGGAATTTTTACTAATTGAGTCTGTGCATATGCTTAGTTCCTCGGAGAGACTGTTCGGTGCTTCCTATCAACGGTTTTCGGAGCATTGCATGACTGAGTGTCCGCTGGTCTTGGATTACTTCGGCCGCAACTGGAAATCCTGCGTTGACATGTGGTGCAACTATGCTCGTGGCTCATATTTCTCTGCGGGAAATACTACGACCAATCGAATCGAAGCCAACTGGAACCAGCTGAAAATGTTGCTGGGCCGAAAACCTCGCATCGACAAAACCGTTGCTGGGATTCTCGCGCACCAGGTCGCCGTGTTGCGTCAATTCAACTCAATGCTTCGACTGCGCTCCTCAAGGTCAAGGACGCTCGAGTTGATCCCTCCATTTCTTGGATGAATGTCTGGGAGACTCAGCGACTACGCATTATCGCTGGTGCTACTTGAGTGGGACAAAATGATAGTCAAGCTCAAGACGGCGCCAAATTCGCCAACCTTGCACCGGAGCAGCCATGGAAGTGGAAAGTGACAACGACAAGCAGTACGTATGTGTGCGACGACATCTGCTGGGTATGCTCCTGCATGTTTTCAAGGAGCACAAGGTTGCCATGCAAGCATCTGATCCTACTCGCCATGAAAAAGGAATCCGTTGACTTTCCGTCAACTGCGATTCCTCTGCGCTGGCGCATGGATGCTGCTGTCGAATCCCATAAGCTTCTGCCAGACAACGTCGAGTCCATCCCGCCTGTTCTCTCAATAGCGAAGGTGAAGTGGTGTCCAACCGACAACGACACAAAAGCAACAAATGACGCTGAAAAAGCAACATTCGCTTTTTTAAAGAAGAGTCTGAAGCAAAAACAAGTTGCCCATGTGCGACGCGAGCGCGCGAACCTGGTAGTGTTGTCGTCTGCTGAGAAGTATTCGTACGCAAAAGCGGCGTTTGATCCGCTGATGGATCACCTGTCGCAGCTGTCGACAGTTAATTTCTTCACTGATTTGGAACAGTGGCAGAATGTTGTTCGTGACGCTATTAATGACATGGCTCCTGTGACGAGTGATACCATTGCAGCACCACTTAAAGCCGACGGCGCTGAAAGTGAATCGGAGAGTGAAAGCGATGCAATTCCTGACGCAGCAGAGATTTTCAGTGTTGCTGATGCTGTACAAAATCACGAAGGGGAGTATGTCAGTGGCACGCGTAATCGCACGGAAATGCGCTATCTCACGGACAACTTTTCACAGGTATCGCTGCCTACGTTGGAACTTTCAGAGAACTCGCAGCGAATACTCAACTCTACAAAGAACAAGGAGGAACTACAAGCGCCAACCAGCGACGCACAGCCTGGGCATGGCATCCTCGACTTGGAACCTGTCCTAGACCAGCAACTCAACACCGAGAATAATGATCTCGAGGAACTGGACATTTAATCGAAGCACGCAATGGACAAAACGGTAGACGTTCCTCATCCACAGCAGACGAAAAGAGACGTCGACGTACTGCGCGTCCCAAAAGCAAAGAAGGCGAACTCAACACGTCAGAAATTGACGCAGTCAAAAATTGGTGGTCATAACCGGAAGGCAGTTGTCGTCTTTCCAGTTGATTTACCGGTGTCAGTGGAGGATGCCGTCAAGTGGGCTTCGACTACCCCAGGCATCAAAATTGTGAAAGAAGTCATGGACTCGTATCCACTCACAATGGACGACCCATTTCTCGTCGCGCGCAACAAGAGACCGAAATGCAAACGTGAAGCAGTTGACCAATCCGACTACCACTACAATTTTGTTGTACCAAGGACAATGGTGACAATGTTGATGAGTGCGCTTATGGAAGAATAAAAGGATGACGAGAGGTATCGACGGCTGTTGGAGCGTAAAGCATGTCAAGGTGAAGCGAACACAAGTGCGTCTGCATCTCATGTCAACGAAATAATGTTGTCATTCTCGCCCGACTTAACCCCTTTCACAAGGTAAGCACAACGTTGCTTTTTCTCTGAATGCTGCAATATACTAACAATGTTGCTTTATTATCCTCAAATGTTGCGATTACAGTCGAGCTGTTTACGCGTTAAACAACTTTTACATGTACGCTGACAAGTGCAAAGCTTGGATCGCTGACATGTGATGGCTGTGTCGTGATTGGAATGCCGACATGTCAGGATCAACTGAACCAATTGAGTTATTTTGGATGGAGACCAAAACGGCCAATCTTAGCTATGCCAAAGCAAAAGGCATCAACCAAGAATGAGCCACAGAAGTTATCAACGCATTCGAATCAGCGTCGTTCGACACGCTTTTCGCTCTTCCATCAACAAAGTTCTCCGTGCGATATGAGGAGATAGTTGGATATATTGCTCGAGCGCGAATGCTGAACGACGCGGTCATCACAGCTTGCTGTCAAGCGATTTGCGATAGTACAGAAGATAGCTACTGTATCGATTCTCAAGCATTCCGGACCAGATTCCCAAGTCCTCCTACCCTTCCAAATTCAAGCCGATGCCGCCCAATAGAGTACGTTCAAATCTCAAAAGTGGAATACGTCGTCGTACCTGTTCATCTCGAACCGATTCACTGAGGTGTCATCATTGTGCTCCTGAACTACCCATCGCAAATTCAAGTAAACATCTATGAGCCTTTGGGCAGCTCCAAGTTCGTCCCTCAACTTAAAGAAATGTGGGAGAGCCATGTGTTGCCATTTTTGATGACATGGCACGCACTTTGCGAAGAAAAAGGGGCGTTCCCACCAGTCAACAAGATCTTCCTGAACAAACCCAGACAAAAAGACGAAACAAGTTGTGGAGTGATGGTGCTGGGTCAAGTTTATTCGTTGCTCAATGAGACTTATCGATTCTCAGAGCTGCAAGAGGTTTCTGCAGATTACGTGAAAATCATGCGACTGCGGATTTTGTGGATCCTCCTCCGCACCACGACTAGAAACAAGCCCGGACAAGATGAGACTGGGCGTGTTGCTGTGATACACAAAGAACTTCGTCAGTACTTCACCAACAAAGGAACAACTAAGATTTGGAACTTGGCTCACTGTGATTCAAGCAGCTAAGTACCTAAACAATATTTGATTTTGCTTACTTTTGGCTACTTCTCGAGCAATACGTCGCAGCATCGACTTAAATACGCACTGAAGCCTGGTTTGTACTGACCTGTTGGTAGGCGGTCAGGGATTTCAATCTCATACACGCCCTGTCTTGCAAGTTGTATTTGTTGTAACAGGCTTTGGCTCGCAACAGACAGTTCATCGCGAATGCAAGTTCGGTCACCACCAGGATGATCAGGAGCATACACAAGCTGCAACATTTCCATCACTTTCGACTTCAGTTGGTGAACCTCTTGCTTGCGAGAGCGAACAAGCTGGTACGCAAGTCCACTCCTGGCGGCGTTGCTGCTGGAGGAGCTTGCTGCTTGTTGGCAGCTTCCGCACTTGGGGCATCTCGACTGATCGTCTTCCATCTTGAACAAATCACATTTGCTGCTTGCGATCTGATGTCCCGAATGTTTATGAAATTTTTCTCGTCGTCCCTTGCTTGGAGCGTTATCTTCGTTTTTGTCTAGTAATCTAACCGAAATATTTCAAAATTCAATTTGGGACCTGTTAGCTAACGGTACTTTACGGAGCGTGTCTTGCAGGGAGAAGTACTTTATATGTTGCTTTGTTAAGTGATAGATATCTGTTAAAATACCAAAATGTTGCTATAGAACAACATTTGGGCATGTAGTGCTGTCGTTGAAATGTTGCTGTAACGCGAGCCGCACTTACTTTCGTCAATTATAGAGTTTTATAGATCTTTGGCGCAGAGTTTACCGGACTTGAAGAGAGAGAGAGAGACGTGTGTCATGCCAAGAATCTCAACACGCTCATGCTGCCGTACAGACGCTAGACAGTAGTAAATACTCTGTGTGTTGCCTTCTTTTCCTCACGAATGCTTTTGGCGCACCTCTCCCGAAACGGAACCCTGAGAGAACAAAGTTGCGCCAAGCTATTTTGATTGCATCAGGTTTCCCTGAACCCACCATTAATAAGGGGAGCGAGATATGCTGAAATGATGGTTGCTGCTCAAAGTGTTTTGTTTGGCATTCCAAAAAATTACTAAACTGACTCGCGAGAGTCGAGTGTGACCATGTCTGATTCCACCACTGAACTAACCCCGGTCTGTCTGTTTTCTGATCTGGTCATTTTCTTTTCACAATGTGGGGGTGTGAAGGCTGAAAATTAAACAGGTGCAGTAATTGTCATACCAATTTAACCTACGCCAAAAGTATAACCTACGACTAAATAGACGAAGTTATTGACAATGGAACTTGATAGATCCTGCTGCAAGCAGTGTTCTGCAATTCAAACGTCCACGTTTGGTTTGCAGTCATTCTGAAGGCATGCGTTGCCAGCGCATCCAAAACGAAGTTTCAGATAAATCCAAAAGACGTGTGTTAATTACCATCCGTCTCCGAGGGGTTAGAATACTTGAGTATTCATTTCTGCTCGGTTTGGAAGGGGTGCAACCGTGTTGACAAGGTTAAAGATTGCGATTTCAGAAAGACATTCTAATAGTTTCGTTGCAATTCCGTCAGAAACGGGATTCTGATCTTGAGCTGGCGTCCCACGCACACGAGTACGATACCTTCGTGAGCGCATGCTTCCCTGTTGGTGCCAGATGTGTAATGGGGATTCCCATTTCATGGGTTCTTGGGTGCAAAGAGCGTGGGTCATACCCACACGGGTTCTACCACTCTCTACAAACCCACCCGTTAACCCATCAACACTCGATGTAGCCAGTTGCACCCCCAGCCAATAAGAACATTCCATTAAAGTTTAATCTCATTGGATGATAGTCGGATTGGACACCAGACTGTCTACCAATCGGAGACACCGTAGGAACAACCCATCAGATTTGCGTTTCAAACCTCAAGATTTCAATTCACTTCTCTTTTTGCACGTTACCGCGCAATGCTCCCTTCCTTCTTTTTGGACACAGAGTTACCGCTGTGTCCTTCCTCTCACCTGCGCTTCCTCAACGCACGTGTACGCCGTGTAACGGGCTATCCCGTTACAAACGGAGTTCTCTGGACAGTGACCGACTGGGACGGGGATACTATCTGTCAACATGACGTTGCAATGATCGAAGAAGAAATAAAAACCACAGGGTGGACATTCAAACCGCACCCGCTCACGACTCTCTGTCCATGGCTGGTGCATGAACGTACTCCCCCAAACAACATCCAGAAGACAACTGACTGAGCACGAACACGAAGGCTGCACAGCAAGTTGTATCAAGGTCTCGGAGGACTCATAGACAAGCTCAACGAAGTCGCGAAAACTGATCAGTGGTACAGTCATGTGCAGTACCAGCTACCAGCAGATCTATGGAAACAACAAGGATATCTTACGCCGTATCAGATGTGGACGGCATACCGGATTTCTACGATGCAGCTCAACCTGTTCCATCCGGGAAGGATCGAGTCTTCGGCGTGCCCAAGCAATGCCGGATGTGGGGAGACAAAAGAAACGATCTCACACATAGTCTGGAGAACGCTCAAAGGAGAAAAGATCGATGCAACTTGCCTGAGCCAACTGCTCAGCGTACTGGAGAGACAAGACTTGTCGCGCCAACTGGAAGCATGGGCGACGGCGCGTTTGTATTTCGATGGAGGTGCACGCGGCAACCCAGGTCCAGGAGGCAGTGGATGGGCACTCATCTTCCTGAATGAACGCAGCAATCGATGGGAACTCAAAGCATGCGGCTATGCGTACATGGGACCGGAAGTCACGAACAATTGGTGCGAATACAGCGCACTGAAAGATGGCCTGGTATACAGTGCACACTGCCTACAGCACTATGAAGTCAAGTTGGAAGTCTTCGGAGACAGCCAAATGATTATCGCAGCCCATAACGAGTTCGCCTCAATACGCCAGACCGACTTGCAGCCACTAGCAGTTCGGGTAAATCAAATCATCGCCAACTTTGCGTGGACCTCCTGGAATCACACAAAACGAGAACAAAACAAGATGGCCGATCTTCTCGCCAACATGGCAATGAACTCCAAGACTGCGAAGATACTCACCGACGAATCGCGGGGAAATGATCAAGTTGTTATGTCCCAAGTCGCAGCTCTACTCGGCAATGATATCGGTGCCACACCGTCAAAACTAAGAAACACCTCACTCTCAGCAGTATTAATGAGACTCAGGGATTCTTCAACTGTATGTGGATCATAAGTTCAATAGAATTGTCTTCTCTCTCTCTAACTACAAAGTTTAAGTCAATAGCAGTTTGTTGCATAAACGTTGCTAGGTCTAATCAGTGGTGCAGTCGTGATGATGCGGCTCGTTGCTCGCGTAAACAGATCCTCAATTCCCTTCCAACAACGGATTTCTCAGAATATAAAGTATGTCTAAAACAAATTAGTATCGCTTTTAGTAAAATAACAACATCTCAAAGTCAATTCATATGTAAACTGATACAGTACAGGGAATAGAGGAATGGAGTCGAGGTGGCTTCAACCGGCTGTTGATTTTTCATTCGCAGACACGAAAAAGCAAGCAGCGTCTCGCGCCACTACTCCATTTGCGATGGCGCACGCGAACTACGAGGGGCTCCAAGCGACGCCAGCGGGTCTCCGCGACGCACTCGTAGGAAACGAACCCAATGGCGACGGCGAAATCCGTCAGCAAGTTTTCCTCACGACTGCTGCCAGCAGACTCAGCAACTTTGTCATGGAACGACAAAGTTCCCAGCCGCAGGTCAACGACCAGACTCGCCAGACGCGAAAACACTACTGGAGCGAGCTGCGAGAGCTCCCACCGCACTTTCTCGGCAGCACATACGCCAGCAACTCGTACTTTGCGAAGAGACTGTGCGTTGCGATGTGCTGCATCGCACTCTTAGACATCGCTGGCGTGCTCGCGTTCTGGTGGGACAAGACCCCGATCGCAGACGGCGGAGTGTACGTCGCTGACATCGGAAAGTCGATGGGGTTTCGAGTATCGGAATGCACAGAAGGGAGCGAAGAAACCTGCGCCGCCTGCAGCACACTCGTCGTGTACGCAATGCTGGTGTACCACATGCTCCCGTGCGTCGTCTTGATCGGCCTCCCTGCAACGGGAATTCGCCCCTGTGCACCGTTCAAGTACCAGCAGCGGTCCCAGGGCGAGAGCAAATTGAAGATCACGCGCACGTTGTTCTTCCAGCTATGTGAGGTCGTGAGCTCCAGCATCTTGGTGTTCGACATTCTCATGACATTGTACGTCTGGTACAGTGTCGATCGTGGGTACGCTGTTGGCTGCAAGCTTCTCCGCGTCCAGCTATACACAATTGGAGCTGTCATATCGTTTTTCGGCGTGATAATCGAGATCACGTACTTTGCGCGGTTCCGCGAGCACGTGAAAATGCAACTCGGCGCATTTAAGGAACGAGATCAAACGGGGAACGTGCGCTCGCGGATTTCGCAGAAACGACGTCGATACAAGTCAGAGCGCTCGCGCATCACTGACGACATACGCAAACAGCTTTACACGGAAACGGAACTCGGCAACCTCCGCGCGATTGAAAACGTGTTAACGTACGCAAAGATTCGACTAGGTGACGACTTTGCCGACGATATGTACCGAAACGCGTCCATAAGTTGCGGTTTCTTTGGCAAATCCGTCAAGAATCCGCTGCACGTCGCAGCACAGCATGGCAGCATCCGAGCTATGGGTTTGCTCGTCAGCGCTGGCTTCCACGCGAACAGCTACGATAAAGTGTCGCGCATGCGGTTTAGCACTGGTGATTTGTTTTGGCATGTTGCGAGGTATGTGATCTCCAAGCCTGTAGTATCGACAGAACAAGAGGCCAAGTCAGTATTCCGGACAACGCTCGTGACTCCACTCCATTGCGCCGTCGCGAGTGGACAAATCAACGCCGTGAGATGGCTTCTCGACCACGGTGCAGACCCAAATGCCAAGTCCAAGTCGTCGTACTGGTCCGAACGCATCCCACCACTCTTCGTTGCTGAAAGCTCCGAGATCGTGACGATGCTGCTCGAAGCTGGCGCAAACCACCTGACGATCCCAGATCCCGGACGCATGAACACGCTGACCGTGCTGCAACTTGCATACCTGCGCGGCAATATCCCCGTGGCTCGTGAGATCGAAAAGTGGGGTGGCGACGTCGCTCTCACGCCTCTCCACGAAGCTGCAGCTGCGAATGATGTGTCGGCTGTACGCAAACTGCTGCGTAAAGGCGCCGACCCGAACTGTCTGGGAGAGCACGGCTACTGCGGTCTGTACCGCCGAACGCCGCTCCACTGGGCAGCTATCAACGGCGCTGTCGATGCTGTCGAGATACTGCTTGAAGCTTGTGCGGATCCGAACTTCCAGGACAGCCAAGGAAGGTCGCCGTTGCATTGGGCAGCACGTATGAACCGCGTGGACGTGGTCAAGGTGCTGTTGGAGAAAGGAGCAGATCCACACCTTCGTGACGATGCAGACATGACCCCGCTGTTGTGTGCGGCAAAGGCGAAGGACGCGTCCGAGTCGCTGTTCGACTGTCTGGTGCAACATGGCGCCGACATCAACGAGCAGCTCCCGAACGGAGATACGGGGCTGCACCTAGCGATGAAGGACGAGCTCCAGAACACGGCACTGGCGATACTCGCTGCCGGAGGCGACGTGATGCGAACCAACCACGACGGGTACCGTCCAGTGGACTGCACGACGTCCACGACGCTGCAGTTCGAGATCAAGCGCGCTGCTGGGAACCGCGACGTGATGATCAGCTACACGCACTCGCACAGTGAGTTTGCGCTGAAGCTTCGCGAGAGTCTGGAACGGGCGAATGTCACGACGTGGCTGGATCTGAGTACGTGGTTTTGCCTTTTGTCTTTTTGTCTTTTTTGCCAGCATCTTTTCGTTACGGTGATGTGTGAGCATGTCTTCTAACCGTGGTCTCTTTACTCGATGCGTGTTTCGTTTTTATTTCGTACAGTGGATCCGAGCGGCATCGGCGGTGGCTCCGTGTGGCGCGAAGAGATCGCGCGCGGCATCAAGAACGCCGCCATGGTCGTGTGCATCCTCACGGAAGACTACACGCGATCGGAGTGGTGTCTGAAGGAGCTGGCGTACGCGAAAGAGACGGGGACGCCCATCATGGCGATCTCGACGGAGCACGTTGCCGTCATGGAGGACCTCCAAGTGTACCTGTACACGCGTCAGATGGTGCCGTTCGAGCCTGCGATCACGAGTGTGACTCAGTCGGATCTGCGGAACATCAGGTACACGTACGATGAGGATCGGTATGCGTCCCAGTTCCGTCTGTTGCTCGATGGGGTCCGCGATGAGATCGAGAAGCAGCGCAAAGAGAATGTGGCGAGACGAGGAGGGCAGCGACGGCGAGGACCACTGGACCGAGCTCAACTGAGCATGGTTAATAATCTCACGAGTGTGGAATGGGACGTGGCGAGCCTCGAGAACAATTTCGTGTTCATATCACATGGCGAAAAGCATGCGAGCTTTGCGCAACGAATCTACGACCGACTCACGGAGAATGGGGTCGACTGTGTGTTGGACGGCGCACAATCGTACGACGACATGGCGGATCGCATCTACGCCGCGAAAGAGGCGATTGCGAGATGCTCGACATTCATCGTCGTTCTCTCGAGCAAGACCGTGTCGAGTGAGACCTTGAAGGACCAACTGGCGTTCGCTGAAGACAAGGGAAAACCCATCCTGCCGATCATGCTCAACGACATGGAGATCGGACTGGACAAGCACTACACGTTGTCGCGTGGCGAGCTGTTCCATTTCACACCGGAGTTGGGGTTCACTGCGAGTTTCTCGAACCTGCTTGGGAGTGTGCAGCAGTATGTACCAATGGGAAACAATGGCGAGGGCTTGTTACCTCCCCATTCTGGTCGGCCACTTTTGAAGAAAAGTACATCCTCGTTTTACGGCGTGTCGATTGATAGCGACTACGATGTCTCGGATATCCGATGAGCTTGACAGTCCATGAAAACCTAGGCGGAAGGAACGTCTTTGAATGGACAATGGACCTTGTTTTACGTGACGAACAGTTGAAGTATACATGACCCTCTTTTCCTAAGACCTTCGTTGAATTAAGTACGAGAATGAAATGGTAAAATTATCACTTAGTAGTGCAAGGAAGTAATGGTCTGCGAGAAAACAAAACTATTAGTGTGGTATCGTGAGACAAATTGATACTTAGGTCAACCACAGACTTTGTCACCTTCGTGAGAACTTTTCTTCCGCGCGCGGTTGGGGTCTTACTGCAGCGTAGGGCAGTCCATTATGAATGGTCAAGTGTGACCAAGTCGCACCCAGGTCTACTTGTTTTGCGCGCTTACTTCGTTCCAACTGCCTGTTCATCCAGCGCGCTAGTCGGATAGAACATGCGTGTTTACTACCTTTTCTGGGATGGCAGCAAGCCGTAAGGCGCTGCTACAGCAGCCTAAATTGGATTGATAACTTTACCTTACTGGTAAAATTCTGGTAGGCTACCAGTAATTTCTTTTCAGTATTCTACCAGTACTAATCTACATGTGTGCTGGAGTGAGAGAGAGAGAGAAGACATTCTCCATTTTTCCCAGTCAAGCTCAAGCGGTCCAGTTCCAGCCTCAGCGGTCCAGTTTGGACCGGCCCATCCCAGGGAGAGAATTCCTCCTTCTTGGAGGCCCTGGGGTGGTGAGGAATGGAATGCACGATCACTATGAGCACGACTACCGACCCTATGTCGTGGTCAATCCGCCACGAAGCACAACTGCGACGCTCACCAGGACGCCGCACTATTACCCGCTGTCTGCGGCCACCACACCACGCAGCACAAGACCCCCGTAACAGAGCCCACCGGCTCTGTGACTCGAGACGTGATCGAAGCATCGAAGCACGACGATCACCAGTTCAAGTGAGGCTGACAAAGCACAGCCAAAACGTATACAACAACAAACAAAGCCATTTACAAAATGGCACACGAAGAAACTACAAATGCCAGAAAAACTAGAAAATTACGAAAACCCGGACACAAGTGTGAGAATGCTTGTGTTACGGCAGGATATGATCGCTGAGAACCCACCAATTCTCTTCCCCGGGGAATCTTAAACTCTAAGTTCAATAGATTCTTTATCATCAGAGAGAGAGAAGACAATTCTATTGAACTTATGATCCACATACAGTTGAAGAATCCCTGAGTCTCATTAATACTGCTGAGAGTGAGGTGTTTCTTAGTTTTGACGGTGTGGCACCGATATCATTGCCGAGTAGAGCTGCGACTTGGGACATAACAACTTGATCATTTCCCCGCGATTCGTCGGTGAGTATCTTCGTATTCTTGGAGTCCACTGCCATGTTGGCGAGAAGATCGGCCATCTTGTTTTGTTCTCGTTTTGTGTGATTCCAGGAGGTCCACGCAAAGTTGGCGATGATTTGATTTACCCGAACTGCTAGAGGCTGCAACTCAGTCTGGCGTATTGAGGAGAACCCGTTCTGGGCTGCGATAATCATTTGGCTATCTCCGAAGACTTCCAACTTGACTTCATAGTGCTGTAGGTAGTGTGCACTGTATGTCAGGCCATCTTTCAGTGCGCTGTATTCGCACCAATTGCTCGTGACTTCCGGTCCCATGTACGCATAGCCGCATGCTTTGAGTTCCCATCGATTGCTGCATTCGTTCAGGAGGATGAGTGCCCATCCGCTGTCTCCTGGACCTGGGTTGCCGCATGCACTTCCATCGAAATACAAACGCGCCGTCGCCCATGCTTCCAGTTGGCGCGACAAGTCTTGTCTCTCCAGTACGCTGAGCAGTTGGCTCAGGCAAGTTGCATCGATCTTTTCTCCTTTGAGCGTTCTCATCCGATGAGCCACAGCCCGCACCTGCATCACGCACGCTGTCCACACTCGCTGGGTACTGTCTTCGATAGTGAGATGTTGCCGTTCATGCACTATTTCCACTCTCGTTCTCCACAGCAATACTGGGATGCTTGATGTGACGATAACCCAAAGTTTCTGTAGTGCTGTCGAGTGTTCCGGAGCAATGAACCCGAAGTCTTGTGTGCTGGAGTATCCACTGAAGGATTCGTGTAGGTTTTTGTACGTCACCTGTGTAGGCACATAAACGGTTCATGGCTCCATCCAGTGGGCACATTGACCTCCCACTCGACATCTACTGTGCAGTCAAGAAAATTACCACCTTGAATTCCGAGCTTGCGCACACCTTGGGGCTCCTGCTCGACTTCACGAAAGCCTATGATACTCTGTGTCGGGATTTCCTCTTTATGGTTTTGATGCACTACGGGTTCCCAGCTGAATTCTGTGCCATGGTCATCACCCTCCACAGGGACACGACATGTCGGTTCTTGGTCAACGGTTTTCTATCGCGATCCATCAAGGTCACGTGCGGAATTAGGCAAGGGTGCCCGCTCGCACCACTGCTGTTTATCATCGCACTCGACATTCTGTATCGGGTTATCGAGGCGGAGGAGGGTCTTGAAGGTGTTCCCATCGCAGCTGGAGGTCGCACCTGCACGACCAAAGTTTGGGGTTATGCAGACGACACAGCGGTGTATGTCAGGACAAGCGCTGATATCCCGCAGGTTGCAGCACTTTTGCAAGCTTATGGTGATGTCTCTGGGTTACGTGTAAATCTCGCTAAGTCGATCGGAGTTCCCATGACTGGAGTGGCACTCACAGAGTCAGATGCACTGCCCATTATTCCACTCCTCCCAGATGGCGACACGTGCCACTACTTAGGCATCCAAGTTGGCAACGCTAACGTACATGAGGTCAACTGGAAGAATTGTGAACAAGCACTGCGTACGAGGCTGCACTTGGCCAGTGAAAAAACTCACACGGTCACACAGCGAGCGGAAATAGCGCGAGCGATCATCATTCCCAAAGTCCGGTTTGTGGCGAGGTACGTCTGGCCGACGACCGAGGTAGTGGTTAAGCTGCAAAAACTCACCAAGGAATTTGTGTGGGGTTCCTCCACGAAGCATAGAAAACGAGCATGGATAGGTGAACTGCAAGCTGAGCTGCCATTGCACCGTGGAGGCCTCGGCGTGCCCAACCTCACCGTCGAGATGCACACGCTCAGTGCCGCGGTAGTAGGCAGATGGGCCGCAAACGCTACGCCAACTCAGCAGCTGCTCGGAGACGTCATGCTTGACGCACATGCTGACACGCCAGTCTACGTGACCACGAAGGCTGTAACGATTTGGGGTCTTCTTGAACGCTGATTGGCTGAAAGTCGGAAAGTCGGAACTGGATTGGTCGGAAGTCGGAAAGCGTTGGCGTGGACTCGGAGGAGGAGGTGGCGACTTGATGGCAAATTGGAAAGTGAATTGAATGGAGGACTTAGTTCGCTCGCACTACATCTAAGCCTCCTTGCATGCATGTCTATCCTTTTCTTCAACTGATTCGACATTTCTTCCTATCCAGGTGTTCGACCTGCAACTGTATTTTTATCTGACTAGTTACCTCTAACTGTATACTTTTGACCTACATGAAAAGGAGAGCCTGACCTCGGACTCGAGGTCAGACGCACGTTACACGTGCCTTGACGCTCCGCACGCAAGGCACGTGCGCGGTCAGGCACATGCCGATCCTACGCGCGTGCCTGGCGTGCGAGGTCAGGCACACGTGACATCCCCCAGACTTGACTTCGCGTTGGGAGTCTTGAAACTCTTGAAGGAGTCGATGCCAATGCGAAACATGGCGGATGTTCTTCTCGTACTCCCACGTACTCTCGTGCGCAGGATACCCAAGTCACTTGACCAACCACATACTCTGGCGGTTGTGGACTTTTCGACGCAGTAAGGCTTCCACAACGTGCAGAGCTTCACCAGTCTCGTCGTCGAGGATGACTGGGACTGCTTTCGGAATTGGCCTCGTGTAAAACTTGGTCGGATTCTCAACGTAGTGGCTGAGCAACTCCACATTGAACGCTGGGTGCAAACGCTTCATGTTTGGAGGCAATACCAATCGAGCCACATTCTTGTTCACCATGGCGTCGATCTTAAACGGTCCAACCTTCTTCGCTGCCAACTTTGCTTTTTGAAGTGAAGTGCTTCGGGCGACCGTCTTCAAAGGTAGGTTCTTCGTGTCCAACACGACGAGATTGCCAGCTTCAAATTCCACATCGCGACGCTTCCTGTCGTAGTATTTCTTCTGGCGCTCTTGAGCTTGCTTGAGGTTCTCTTGGGCAAGCTTGATGATTTGTTGGCGTTTCTCCGCAAAGTTCTTGGCAAACTCAGCGACATCTACTTGTTCGATGACTCCGTCCTCGACGCCAAACTCTTGGGCAATAAGATTGCGCACCTTTCTTCCCGTGTCGACCTCGAACGGTGTGAACTTGGTCGACTCATTCACGAGAGTTGCATGAGCAAACTCGATCGTTCCAAGGTGGCTCACCCAATCGTCTCCATGGTGTGACACCATGCATCGCAGCGCATCTTCCAACACGAGGTTCTGACGCTCGGTTTGTCCGTCTGCTTGCGCGCGATGAGATGTAGTCATGCTTAGCTTGATACCCATGAGCTTGGTCAGCGATTTCCAAAAGTCCGACGTGAACTTTGGATCGCGGTCACTGATGATGACCTTCGGCAAACCGTGGTGACGCACCACTGCCTCGAAGAATACCTTGGCAGTACCTTCGGCATCTGCTGTCGAGTGTGTTGGATGATACTTCGGACGCTTCGACAACTTGTCCACCGTGACAAAGATGGCGTCAAAACCTTCGGACACTGGAAGTCCTGTGATGAAATCCATCGACACAACATCCCAGCACTCTTGCGGTGTCGGGATTGGCATCATCAAGCCGATCTTCTTCCGATTGTTTGACTTCCATCGTGCACAAGTCTGACAACTGCCAACATACTCGTGGATGTCCTTCTCCAAGGTGGGCCAGTAGTACCATTGAGCTGCCTTTAGCTGAGTTCGACGAACTCCTGGATGAGCAGCCACTGGAGCATCGTGGAACTCTTGGATCACATCTGTGGTCAACTTGTTCGAGTTTGGGACACACAATCGCAATACCGGGTGCTTCGTTTGCAAGAACAGAAGACCATTGCGCTTCTCGAATTTGTCGTTCCCTTTGCGACTCTGCCACACCTTGGCAAAACTCGGGTCGCGGGAATAGCAAGCTTGAAAGGCTTTCTTCGTCGCTTCGGACAAGTGGACACTTGCCCACTGTGCGTCGACGGTGTGGACTTGCTCTTGCCGTACTGCCACGGCGCGTCTCTCCCCCCGAAAGTCCACAGCGGAGAGGAAGGCGGAGCAATCCGAATCTGGCAAGTGACGTAGAAATGCCGCAGGATACCACATGGCGAGAAATGGACTGCGACCGAGCGCGACACGCATCATCGCAAGCGTGCACTTCGGGAGTCGAAACCTCGGGCGACTCATTGGATGACTTGACTTCTTCCGGTCCTGGTCGAGACAAGGCATCAGCCACCACATTGGTGCTGCCTTTCACGTGGTGCAGGACAAAATCAAACTGAGAGAAGAACGTCAGCATTCGCGCAAGCTTGGGAGTCACCTTCGGTTGATGCAGCATCCACCGACAAGCCGAGTTGTCCGTAAACACATCGAACTGGCGACCATGAAGGTAGTGTCGCCACTTGGACAACGCGATCTTGATTGCAAGTAGCTCCTTCTCATGAGCAGGCCATTTTTCCTCATAGTGCCCGAACTTCTTCGAATAGAACGCAATGGGAGCGTCAAACCCGTCGATCTTTTGAGACAAGACACCACCCATGCAGTAACCCGAGGCATCCGTTGTGACCGTGAACCGACAGTCAAAGTCAGGTAAACGCAACGTCGGAGCCTGTTGCAAAGCCAACTTCAATGCACGAAAGGCGTGGTCGTGTTCGGATGACCATGTCCACTTTGCATCCTTCTTGATCAGCCTATGCAGCGGTAACGCAATCCGCGCAAAGTCGCAAATAAACCGACGATAGTATCCGGCGAGACCGAGAAAACTCAACAACGTCTTTTGCGTCGTCGGAGTCGGATACTTCTCGATCGCGGTTGTCTTGTTTGCGTCGACTTGGATCCCTTCAGCCGTGACTGTATGACCCAGGAACTGGACACTGGACTTGCCAAACTCGCACTTGGACAGGCGAGCGTACAACTTCTCATGACGGAGGACTTCACAGACCATCGCCAGATGTTGCGCATGATCTTTCATCGAGCGGGAGAAGATACAGATGTCGTCGAGATACACGACAACAAACTTGAATTTCCAAAGAGTACTCGCATAAGACGAGACCATACTCCCGGCATACCCGCTAATCCCATCGGAGCGACACACCATTGGTACGTTTCCTTTTGCGACCTAAAAGCCGTGTAAGGACGACTGTCAGGCTTCACGCGCATCTGGTGGTAACCTTGCGCGAGGTCGATCACCGTGAATACCGTCGCACCGAGCATCTGATCAAAGAGTTCCTCTATGTGTGGTAGAGGAATCTTGGGGATCTTCGTCTGGCTGTTGACATACCGATAGTCGATGACCCAACGTATCGGCACCTTTGTGTTGCCACTGCGCAGCCATTCAGCGCGCTTCACAGCCATACCCGTCGCTGGATCCTTTTTCGGAACACCGAAGATATTGGAGATCCATGGGGAGTTCGATACTTCAATCCATCCCTTCTTCACGTTGTCGCGAACGAACTCTTCCAACGCGTCTTGCTCTGTCTTGGACAGACGAAACGGCGGACGCGAACTTGGCACTGCATCCGGCTTCGGCTGGAGCTCAAAGTTCACAGCACGCTCTGGCGGTAAGCCATCCGGCAATTTCTCCGGGAAGCAGTCCGCGAACCGATCGATGACAGGTTTCAACTCTGGCGGGACAGCAGGCGAAGTATTGTCAACTGCAGACACCTTCACGACGAACAACTCTTCATACTCTGCATTCTTGATCTTGGAGCAGATTTCACTACCGCTGCGCTCGTGCACAGAGGTGTCTTCCGGCAATGCAAACGTCTGCTTTCTCCAATCCATGATCGGGTTGTGCTTGACGAACCATGGCTGACCGAAGATGACATCGTGGCTGTTGGGTAGATCCCATTCCGTAACCTGCATTGCCTCAAACTTCTTGTCTTGTACTTGGCACGATGCTTCCACCTCGTTCACTTGTTTCTTGGTCCTTCTGCCGTCGAATCCTTGCGCTTCGATCACTGCTGCATTCAGCACTTTCTTCACCAACTCACGCTGGATCAGGTTGGTCGAGGCGCCGCCGTCAATTAAAATGTGCACATCATTACCATCTACGCGACCGTCCACAACAAACAAGTTGCTTTTACGCGCAATGCCCACTGCGTTTAGCTCCGCATTGTCAAACACAATGGGATAATCAACTTCGTCCATTGTCGCCAGGTTGTGCTCAACCATTGGACTTGATCGACGAGCTCGCTGTGTCGGACGCTGATATCTTGAGTTGCGCGTCGTCTGCGGCGTGCTCGCTTGTCTCTGCTGGCGCGGCGCACGGCACTCTGACGCTCGATGTCCAGGTCGATTGCAATTGAAGCAAAGGCGCTGACGCAAACACTCTTCACGACCCAAGACTCGGACATTGTCCACTTCCATCGGACTTGCGCCATTCAGTTGGTATTGGCGATTGTCGAAACGCCTGTACCTAGGTTCTGAGTGGGACCGACCTCCATCCGCAGAGCGACGATGCGAACGGTCATAGTCCAACGCTAGAGTGATGGCTTCTGACAATGTAGAACATCGGCGATAGCGCACCTCTGTTCGGATCGCTGGAGCTAATCCTCGCACAAAATGCATGATCTTGTCGAGCTCACTCATCTCTTGTACTTGTGTGATAACATGCCTAAAACGACTGACGTAGTCGTCGAGGTCACGACACTGACCCTGGGAAAGCTCACCCAACTGGTCGCGCAAGCGCTCTTGTAGATCAGCGGGAACAAATTCGTTTCCTAGTTCCAGGAAGAATTGGTCAACCGTCTCAATCTCTGTCTTCTTCACAATGAACCACTGGGCAGCTCCCTGCCGCAGGGTTCCTCCCAACATCGCCAAAAGGCGTGGCTGTAGGCTAGCATCCTGTCTGTCAATGTTCCTTGCCTTTAAATAGTCTCCGACTTGCTCTATATAACCGAAACGACTCTTGTAATGCTCCACTATACACCGGTAATTTACATCCTCTAATTTTATCTCTGACTCCCGTTTTACTTGCTGGAATTCTTTGATCATCTCTGCTTGCTGGTTTAGCACTGTCAGCATACTCTGCAACAACTGAACATTCGTTGGTTCGTTCATCTTTGTACTTTTCTTGACTTGACTTCACACTCGATATTTTACGTAACCGGTTTCACTTGACTTGGCAGGCAGGGACGGGAGTCGAGATTCTATCTTATGGGATCTTAAAAACCAGTATAATACGAAGCTATACTTTTATTTTTTAATTGTGAATTTTTAGTCGAACTTAGGCGGAGGAACTTGACCTGGACGCAGCTTGGCCTTCCCAGTAGCTGTACTCGATGCCGGCGGGTCTCGCAGCGCGCGGCGGAAACACTCGCCAATACCGTTGGACGCGTCGACGATTCCTTGAGCGATCCAGATTAGAGCCTTCTTTGCGCGTTTCTTCTTCAGCTTGTCTGGACACTTGTCCACGTGCTTCTCTAGCACTTCACAAATCCGGAAAGCCTTCGTCAGACAGTTCACGAGGTCTTGACGGGCTTTATCAGCTTCTGCAGGTTTCGGCACGCCTAAGTACGTAAAGCTGCCTTGAATCGGGACCTGCTTGACGCGCGGCTTCTTGGGCATCGAGTTGGGGAGGATATCAACTATGGGAGTTCACAATCACAGTCTTGATCCTCTAATGAGGGCTTCACCTAGGCACGCCTGACGATGACACCACGGAATAACACCCTAAAGAACACAGACAGTTAGGGCGAACCCGAGACACCGTGTCACTATTAGAGAAACCAAGGTAGACCAGAACACAGAATTACGCACAAAAGCACGACTGGCTCAACACTACAGGAGTTACTGCCACAGAACACCAAAGGGTCAACGCACCGACAATGATTCCGGTATTTATGTCACTAAAGCAACACCCGTTCAGAAAGCGGCTCGAATAACAACCTCGGAGGTGCCTGGCTTGGACGACGACGGCGACTTGAACGCTTGGAAACGGCCACACTCCCCCCCGGACACAAAGTGCTACCAGATGTAACGAGTCGGAGGTCTTCTGAACGCTGATTGGTCGAAAGTCGGAAAGTCGGAACTTGATTGGTCGAAAGTCGGAGAACGCTGGCGTGGATCGGAGGAGGAGGTGGCGACTTGATGGCAAATTGGAAAGTGAATTGAATGGAGGACTTAGTTCGCTAGCGCTACGTCTAAGCCTCCCTGCATGCATGCCTATCCTTTTCTTCAACTGATTACGATTTTTCTTCCTATCCAGGTGTCCTGCCTGCAACTGTATTTTTATCTGACTAGCTACCTCTTACTGTATATATTTGACTTACATGCAGACGAGTGTCTGACCTCGGACTCGAGGTCAGGCACTCGTTACACATGCCTCGACGCTCCGCACGCTAGGCACGTGCGAAGTCAGGCACATGCCGATCCTACGCGCGTGCCTGGCGTGCGAGGTCAGGCACACGTGACAGAAGAAGCCTCGTGGCGCTGCCGTTCGTGTGCCATTCTCATTGTCACGTGTGCCTGACCTCGCACGCCAGGCACGCGCGTAGGATCGGCATGTGCCTGACTTCGCACGTGCCTAGCGTGCGGAGCGTCGTGGCATGTATAACGTGTGCCTGACCTCGAGTCCGAGGTCAGGCTCTCATTCATATGTAACACTAATATATACAGCTATATGGAACTAGTCAGATAAAAATACAGGTGCAGGCAGGACACCTGGATAGGAAGAAAAGTCGAATCAGTTCAAGAAAAGGATAGGCATGCATGCAGGGAGGTTTAGACGCAGCGCTAGCGAACTAAGTCCTCCATTCAATTCACTTTCCAATTTGCCATCAAGTTGCTACCTCCTCTTCCGAGTCCAAGCCATCGTCCCCGACTTTCAGCCAATCAAGTTCCGACTTTCCGACTTTCGACCAATCAGATCTCAAGAAGACCCCAAACCGTTACATCTGGTAGCACTTTGTGTCCGGGGGGGAGTGTGGCCGTTTCGAAGCGTTCAAGTCGCCGTCGTCGTCCAAGCCAGGCACCTCCGAGGTTGTTATTCGAGCCGCTTTCTGAACGGGTGTTGCTTTTAGTGACATAAATCCCGGAATCATTGTCGGTGCGTTGACCCTTTGGTGTTCTGTGGCAGTAACTCCTGTAGTGTTGAGCCAGCCGTGCTTTTGTGCGTAATTCTGTGTTCTGGTCTACCTCGGTTTCTCTAATAGTGACACGGTGTCTCGGGTTCGCCCTAACTGTCTGTGTTCTTTAGGGTGTTATTCCGTGGTGTCATCGTCAGGCGTGCCTAGGTGAAGCCCTCATTAGAGGATCAAGGCTGTGATTGTGAACTCCCAGATTTGATATCCTCCCCAACTCGATGCCCAAGAAGCCGCGCGTCAAGCAGGTTCCGATTCAAGGCAGCTTTACGTACTTAGGCGTGCCAAAACCTGCAGAAGCTGATAAAGCGCGTCAAGACCTCGTGAACTGTCTGACGAAGGCTTTCCGGATCTGTGAAGTGCTAGAGAAGCACGTGGATAAGTGTCCAGACAAGCTGAAGAGAAAGTGCGCAAAGAAGGCTCTAATCCAGACCGCTCAAGGAATCGTCGATGCGTCCGACGGGATAAGCGAGTGCTTTCGCCGCGTGCTGCGTGATCCACCGGCATCGAGTACTGGTACTGGGAAGGCTAAGCTGCGTCCAGGTCAAGTTCCTCCGCCTAAGTTCGACTAAAAAAGAACAAAGAAATAAAAAATAAAAGTATAGCTTCGTATTATACTGGTTTTTAAGATCCCATAAGATAGAATCTCGACTCCCGTCCCTGCCTGCCAAGTCAAGTGAAACCGGTTACGTAAATTACCGAGTGTGAATACCAAGTCAAGAAAATTACCAATATGAGCGAACCAACGAATGCCCAGTTGTTGCAGAGTATGCTGGCAGTGTTAAACCAGCAAGCAGAGATGATCAAAGAATTCCAGCAAGTAAAACGGGAGTCAGAGATAAAATTAGAGGGATGTAAATTACCGGTGTATAGTGGAGCATTACAAGAGTCGTTTCAGTTATATGAAGAGCAAGTCGGAGACTATTTAAAGGCGAGGAACATTGACAGACAGGATGCTAGCCTACAGCCACGCCTTTTGGCGATGTTGGGAGGAACCCTGCGGCAAGGAGCTGCCCAGTGGTTCATTGTGAAGAAAACAGAGATTGAGACGGTTGACCAATTCTTCCTAGAACTAGGAAACGAATTTATTCCCGCCGATCTACAAGAGCGTTTGCGTGACCAGTTGGGTGAGCTATCCCAGGGTCAGAGTCGAGGCCTTGACGGCTACGTCAGTCGTTTTAGGCATGTTATCACACAAGTACAAGAGATGAGTGAGCTCGACAAGATCATGTATTTGTGCGAGGATTAGCTCCAGCGATCCGAACAGAGGTGCGCTATCGCCGATGTTCTACGTTGTCGGAAGCCATCACTCTAGCGTTGGACTATGACCGTTCGCATCGTCGCTCTGCGGATGGAGGTCGGTCCCACTCAGAACCTTGGTACAGGCGTTTCGACAATCGCCAATACCGACTGAATGGTGCAAGTCCGATGGAAGTGGACAATGTCCGAGTCATGGGTCGTGAAGAGTGTTTGCGTCAGCGCCTTTGCTTCAATTGCAATCGACCTGGACATCGAGCGTCAGAGTGTCGTGCGCCGCGCCAGCAGAGACAAGCGAGCACGCCGCAGACGACGCGCAACTCAAGATATCAGCGTCCGACACAGCGAGCTCGTCGATCAAGTCCGATGGTTGAGCACAACCTGGCGGCAGTGGATGAAGTGGATTATCCCATTGTGTTTGACAATGCGGAGCTAAACGCAGTGGGCATTGCGCGTAAGAGCAACCTGTTCGTGGTGAACGGCCGTGTTGATGGTAATGATGTGCGCATTTTAATTGACAGCGGCGCCTCGACCAACCTGATCCAGCGTGGGTTGGTGAAGAAAGTGCTGAATACAGCAGTGATCGAAGCGCAAGGATTCGGCGGCAGAAGGACCAAGAAACAAGTGAACGAGGTGGAAGCATCGTGCCAAGTACAAGACAAGAAGTTTGAGGCAATGCAGTTTACGGAATGGGATCTACCCAACAGCCACGATGTCATCTTCGGTCAGCCATGGTTCATCAAGCACAACCCGATCATTGATTGGAGAAAGCAGACGTTTGCATTGCCGGAAGACACCTCTGTGCACGAGCGCAGCGGTAGTGAAATCTGCTCCAAGATCAAGAATGCAGAGTATGAAGAGTTGTTCGCCGTAAAGGTGTCCGCAGTTAACGACATTTCTCCAGTCGTCCCGCCAGAGTTGAAACCTGTCATTGATCGGTTCGCGGACTGTTTCCCGGAGTTACTTCCGGATGGCTTACCGCCAGAGCGTGCTGTGAACTTTGAGCTCCAGCCGAAGCCAGACGCAGTGCCAAGCTCGCGTCCGCCGTTTCGTCTGTCCAAGACAGAGCAAGACGCGTTGGAAGAGTTCGTTCGCGACAATGTGAAGAAGGGATGGATTGAAGTATCGAACTCCCCATGGATCTCCAATATCTTCGGGGTTCCAAAAAAGGATCCCGCGACGGGTACGGCTGTGAAGTGCGCTGAATGGCTGCGCAGTGGCAACACAAAGGTGCCGATACGTTGGGTCATCGACTATCGGTATGTCAACAGCCAGACGAAGATCCCCAAGATTCCTCTACCACATATTGAAGAACTCTTTGATCAGATGCTCGGTGCGACGGTATTCACGGTGATCGACCTCGCGCAAGGTTACCATCAGATGCGCGTGAAGCCTGACAGTCGTCCTTACACGGCTTTTAGGTCGCAAAAGGAAACGTACCAACGGTGTGTTGCTCCGATGGGATTAGCGGGTATGCCAGGAGTATGGTCTCGTCTTATGCGAGTACTCTTTGGTAAATTCAAGTTTGTTGTCGTGTATCTCGACGACATCTGTATCTTCTCCCGCTCGATGAAAGATCATGCGCAACATCTGGCGATGGTCTGTGAAGTCCTCCGTCATGAGAAGTTATACGCTCGCCTGTCCAAGCGCGAGTTCGGCAAGTCCAGTGTCCATTTCCTCGGTCACACAGTCACGGCTGAAGGGATCCAAGTCGACGCAAAGAAGACAACCGCGATCGAGAAGTATCCTACTCCGACGACGCAGAAGACGTTGTTGAGTTTTCTCGGTCTCGCCGGATACTATCGTCGGTTTATTTGCGACTTTGCGCGGATTGCGTTGCCGCTGCATAGGCTGATCAAGAAGGATGCAAAGTGGACATGGTCATCCGAACATGATCACGCTTTTCGTCCCTTGAAGTTGGCACTGCAACAGGCTCCGACGTTGCGTTTACCTGACTTTGACCGTCGGTTCACGGTAACAACGGATGCCTCGGGCTACTGCATGGGTGGTGTCTTGTCTCAAAAGATCGACGGGTTTGACGCTCCCATTGCCTTCTATTCGAAGAAGTTCGGGCAGTATGAGGAAAAATGGCCTGCTCATGAGAAGGAGCTACTTGCAATCAAGATCGCGTTGTCCAAGTGGCGACACTACCTTCATGGTCGCCAGTTCGATGTGTTTACGGACAATTCAGCATGTCAGTGGATGCTTCATCAACCGAAGGTGACTCCCAAGCTTGCGCGGATGCTGACATTCTTTTCTCAGTTTGATTTTGTCCTGCACCATGTGAAAGGCAGTACCAATGTGGTTGCTGATGCCTTGTCTCGACCAGGACTGGAAGAAGACAAGCCATCCAATGAGCTGCCCGTAGTTTCGACTCCCGAAGTGCACGCTTGCGATGATGCGTGTCATGCTTGGTCGCAGTCTATTTCTCGTCTTGTGGTATCTGCGGCATTTCTACGCCACTTGCCTGATTCAGATTGCTCCGTCTTCCTCTCCGCTGTGGACTTTCGGGGGAGAGACGCGCCGTGGCAGTACGGCAAGAGCAAGTCCACACCGTCGACACACAGTGGGCAAGTGTTCACTTGTCCGAAGCGACGAAGAAATCCTTTCATGCTGGCTATGCCCGCGACCCAAGTTTTGCCAAGGTGTGGCAGAGTCGCGAAGGGAACGATAAGTTCGAGAAGCGCAATGGTCTTCTGTTTTTGCGAACGAAGCACCCGGTATTGCGATTGTGTGTCCCAAACTCGGACGAGTTGATCACTGATGTTATTCAAGAGTTCCATGATGCTCCAGTGGCTGCTCATCCAGGGGTTCGTCGAACACAGTTAAAGGCAGCTCAATGGTACTACTGGCCCACTATGGAAAAGGACATTCATGAGTATGTTGGCAGTTGTCAGACGTGTGCTCGATGGAAATCGAACAATCGGAAGAAGATCGGCTTGATGGTGCCAATTCCGACACCTCAAGAGTGCTGGGATGTTGTGTCGATGGATTTCATCACAGGGCTTCCAGTGTCCGAAGGTTTTGATGCCATCTTTGTCACGGTGGACAAGTTGTCGAAACGTCCGAAGTATCATCCAACACACTCGACAGCTGATGCCGAAGCTACTGCCAAAGTGTTCTTCGAGGCAGTTGTTCGTCACCACGGTTTGCCGAAAGTCATCATCAGTGACCGCGATCCAAAGTTCACATCGGACTTTTGGAAGTCGCTAACCAAGCTCATGGGTATCAAGCTGAGCATGACTACATCGCATCGCGCACAAGCAGACGGACAAACTGAACGTCAGAACCTCGTGTTGGAAGATGCGCTGCGATGCATGGTGTCATACCATGGAGACGATTGGGTGAGCCACCTTGGCGCGATCGAGTTTGCTCATGCAACTCTCGTTAATGAGTCGACCAAGTTCACACCGTTTGAGGTCGACACAGGAAGAAAAGTGCGCAATCTAATTGCCCAAGAGTTTGGCGTCGAAGACGGAACCATCCAACAAGTAGATGTCGCTGAGTTTGCCAAAAACTTTGCGGAGAAGCGCCAACAAGTCATCAAGCTAGCCCAAGAGAATCTCAAGCAAGCTCAAGAGCGCCAGAAGAGGTACTACGACAGGAAGCGTCGCGAGGTAGAATTTGAAGCTGGCGATCTCGTTATGTTGGATACGAAGAATCTACCTTTGAAGACAGTCGCTCGAAGCACTTCACTCCAAAAGGCAAAGTTGGCAGCGAAGAAGGTGGGACCATTCAAGATCGAAACCATGGTGAACAAGAATGTGGTCCGTTTGGTATTGCCTCCAAACATGAAGCGTTTGCATCCAGCGTTCAATGTGGAGTTGCTTAGCCACTACGTTGAGAATCCAACCAAGTTTTACACAAGACCAATACCTAAAGCAGCCCCCGTCATCCTCGACGACGAGACTGGTGAGGCTCTGCACGTAGTGGAAGCCTTACTTCGTCGAAAAACCCACAACCGCCAGATGATGTGGTTGGTCAAGTGGCTCGGGTATCCTGCGCACGAGAGTACGTGGGAATACGAGAAGAACATCCGACATGTTTCGCATTGGCATCGAATCCTTCAAGAGTTCGAAGACTCCCAACGCGAAGTCAAGTCTGGGGGGATGTCACGTGTGCCTGACCTCGCACGCCAGGCACGCGCGCAGGACCGGCATGTGCCTAACGGCGCACGTGCCTAGCGTGCGGAGCGTCAAGGCATGTGTAACGTGTGCCTGACCTTGAACTCGAGGTCAGGCTCTCATGCATATGTAACACTAATATATACAGTTATATGGAACTAGTCAGATAAAAATACAGGTGCAGGCAGGACACCTGGATAGGAAGAAAAGTCGAATCAGTTGAAGGAAAGGATAGGCATGCATGCAGGGAGGCTTAGACGTAGCGCTAGCGAACTAAGTCCTCCATTCAATTCACTTTCCATTTTGCCATCAAGTCGCCACCTCCTCCTCCGATCCACTCCACCGTTCTCCGACTTTCGACCAATCAAGTTCCGACTTTCCGACTTTCGACCAATCAGCGTTCAGAAGACCTCCGACTCGTTACATCTGGTAGCACTTTGTGTCCGGGGGGGAGTGTGGCCGTATCCAAGCGTTCAAGTCGCCGTCGTCGTCCAAGCCAGGCATCTCCGAGGTTGTAATTCGAGCCGCTTTCTGAACGGGTGTTGCTTTAGTGACATAAATCCCGGAATCATTGTCGGTGCGTTGACCCTTTGGTGTTCTGTGGCAGTAACTCCTGTAGTGTTGAGCCAGTCGTGCTTTTGTGCGTAATTCTGTGTTCTGGTCTACCTCGGTTTCTCTAATAGTGACACGGTGTCTCGGGTTCGCCCTAACTGTCTGTGTTCTTTAGGGTGTTATTCCGTGGTGTCATCGTCAGGCGTGCCTAGGTGAAGCCCTCATTAGAGGATCAAGACTGTGATTGTGAACTCCCAGAGTTGATAACCTCCCCAACTCGATGCCCAAGAAGCCGCGCGTCAAGCAGGTCCCGATTCAAGGCAGCTTTACGTACTTAGGCGTGCCAAAACCTGCAGAAGCTGATAAAGCGCGTCAAGACCTCGTAAACTGTCTGACGAAGGCTTTCCGGATCTGTGAAGTGCTAGAGAAGCACGTGGACAAGTGTCCAGACAAGCTGAAGAAGAAACGCGCAAAGAAGGCTCTAATCCGGATCGCTCAAGGAATCATCGACGCATCCGACGGTATTGGCGAGTGTTTTCGCCGCGCGCTACGAGACCACCGGCATCGAGTACAGCTACTGGGAAGGCCAAGCTGCGTCCAGGTCAAGTTCCTCCGCCTAAGTTCGACTAAAAATACGCAATCAAAAAATAAAAGAAACAAAAATAAATAAATAAATAAATAAAAGTATAGCTTCGTATTATACTGGTTTTTAAGATCCCATAAGATAGAATCTCGACTCCCGTCCCTGCCTGCCAAGTCAAGTGAAACCGGTTACGTAAAATACCAAGTGTGAAGTCAAGTCAAGAAAAGTGCAAAGATGAACGAACCAACGAATGCCCAGTTGTTGCAGAGTATGCTGGCAGTGCTAAACCAGCAAGCAGAGATGATCAAAGAATTCCAGCAAGTAAAACGGGAGTCAGAGATAAAATTAGAGGGATGTAAATTACCGGTGTATAGTGGAGCATTACAAGAATCGTTCCAATTGTATAAAGAGCAAGTCGGAGACTATTTAAAGGCGAGGAACATTGACAGACAGGATGCTAGCCTACAGCCACGCCTTTTGGCGATGTTGGGAGGAACCCTGCGGCAGGGAGCTGCCCAGTGGTTCATTGTGAAGAAGACAGAGATTGAGACGGTTGACCAATTCTTCCTGGAACTAGGAAACGAATTTGTTCCCGCTGATCTACAAGAGCGCTTGCGCGACCAGTTGGGTGAGCTTTCCCAGGGTCAGTGTCGTGACCTCGACGACTACGTCAGTCGTTTTAGGCATGTTATCACACAAGTACAAGAGATGAGTGAGCTCGACAAGATCATGCATTTTGTGCGAGGATTAGCTCCAGCGATCCGAACAGAGGTGCGCTATCGCCGATGTTCTACATTGTCAGAAGCCATCACTCTAGCGTTGGACTATGACCGTTCGCATCGTCGCTCTGCGGATGGAGGTCGGTCCCACTCAGAACCTAGGTACAGGCGTTTCGACAATCGCCAATACCGACTGAATGGTGCAAGTCCGATGGAAGTGGACAATGTCCGAGTCTTGGGTCGTGAAGAGTGTTTGCGTCAGCGCCTTTGCTTCAATTGCAATCGACCTGGACATCGAGCGTCAGAGTGTCGTGCGCCGCGCCAGCAGAGACAAGTGAGAGCACGCCGATGCAACTCAAGATATCAGCGTCCGACACAGCGAGCTCGTCGATCAAGTCCGATGGTTGAGCACAACCTGGCGACAGTGGATGAAGTGGATTATCCCATTGTGTTTGACAATGCGGAGCTAAACGCAGTGGAAATTACACGTAAAAGCAACTTGTTTGTTGTGGACGGTCGCGTAGATGGTAATGATGTGCGCATTTTAATTGACAGCGGCGCCTCGACCAACCTGATCCAGCGTGGGTTGGTGAAGAAAGTGCTGAATACAGCAGTGATCGAAGCGCAAGGATTCGACGGCAGACGAACCAAGAAGCAAGTAAATGAGGTAGAAGCATCGTGCCAAGTACAAGACAAGAAGTTTGAGGCAATGCAGTTCACGGAGTGGGATCTACCCAACAGCCACGATGTCATCTTCGGTCAGCCATGGTTCGTCGAGCACAACCCGATCATTGATTGGAGAATGCAGACGATTCAATTGCCAAAAGACACATCGGTGTGTGAGCGCAGTGGCAGTGAAATCTGCTCTAAGCTCAAGAATGCAGAGTATGAAGAGTTGTTCGTCGTGAAGGTGTCTGCAGTTGACAATACTTCGCCTGCTGTCCCGCCAGAGTTGAAACCTGTCATCGATCGGTTCGCGGACTGCTTCCCAGAGAAATTGCCGGATGGCTTACCGCCAGAGCGTGCTGTGAACTTTGAGCTCCAGCCTAAGCCGGATGCAGTGCCAAGTTCGCGTCCGCCGTTTCGTCTGTCCAAGACAGAGCAAGACGCGTTGGAAGAGTTCGTTCGAGACAACGTGAAGAAGGGATGGATTGAGGTATCGAACTCCCCATGGATCTCCAATATCTTCGGTGTTCCGAAAAAGGATCCTGCGACAGGTATGCCTGTAAAGCGCGCTGAATGGCTGCGCAGTGGTAATTCAAAGTTGCCGATTCGATGGGTCATCGACTATCGGTATGTCAACAGCCAGACGAAGATCCCCAAGATTCCTCTACCACATATTGAAGAACTCTTTGATCAGATGCTCGGTGCGACGGTATTCACGGTGACCGACCTCGCGCAAGGTTACCATCAGATGCGTGTAAATCCTGACAGTCGTCATTACACGGCTTTTAGGTCGCAAAAGGAGACGTACCAATGGTGTGTCGCTCCGATGGGATTAGCGGGTATGCCAGGAGTTTGGTCTCGCCTTATGCGAGTACTCTTTGGTAAATTCAAGTTTGTTGTCGTGTATCTCGATGATATCTGTATCTTCTCCCGCTCGATGAAAGACCACGCGCAACATCTGGCGATGGTCTGTGAAGTCCTCCGTCATGAGAAATTGTACGCTCGCTTGTCCAAGTGCGAGTTTGGCAAGTCCAGTGTCCAGTTCCTGGGTCATACAGTCACGGCTGAAGGGATCCAAGTCGACGCAAACAAGACAACCGCGATCGAGAAGTATCCGACTCCGACGACGCAAAAGACGTTGTTGAGTTTTCTGGGTCTTGCCGGATACTATCGTCGGTTTATTTGCGACTTTGCGCGGATTGCGTTGCCATTTCATCGGCTGATTAAGAAGGATGCAAAGTGGACTTGGTCATCCGAACACGATCACGCCTTTCGTGCATTGAAGTTGGCACTGCAACAGGCTCCGACGTTGCGTTTACCTGACTTTGACTGTCGGTTCACGGTAACAACGGATGCCTCGGGTTACTGCATGGGTGGTGTCTTGTCTCAAAAGATCGACGGGTTTGACGCTCCCATTGCGTTCTATTCGAAGAAGTTCGGGCACTATGAGGAAAAATGGCCTGCTCATGAGAAGGAGCTGCTTGCAATCAAGATTGCGTTGTCCAAGTGGCGACACTACCTTCATGGTCGTCAGTTCGACGTGTTTACGGACAATTCGGCTTGTCGGTGGATGCTACATCATCCGAAGGTGACTCCCAAGCTTGCGCGGATGCTGACGTTCTTCTCCCAGTTTGATTTTGTCCTGCACCACGTGAAAGGCAGTACCAATGTGGTTGCTGATGCCTTGTCTCGACCAGGACTGGAAGAAGACAAGCCATCTGGTGAATCCATCATGGTCTCGACTCCCGAAGTGCACGCTTGCGATGATGCGTGTCATATTCGGTCGCAGTCTATTTCTCGTCTTGTGGTATCTGCGGCGTTTCTACGCCACTTGCCTGATTCAGATTGCTCCGTCTTCCTCTCCGCTGTGGACTTTCGGGGGGAGAGACACGCCGTGGCAGTACGGCAAGAGCAAGTCCACACCGTCGACACACAGTGGGCAAGTGTTCACTTGTCCGAAGCGACGAAGAAATCCTTTCACGCTGGCTATGCGCGCGACCCAAGTTTTTCCAAGGTGTGGCAGAGTCGCGAAGGGAACGATAAGTACGAGAAGCGCAAAGGTCTTCTGTTTTGGCGAACGAAGCACCCGGTATTGCGATTGTGTGTCCCAAACTCGGACAAGTTGATCACTGGTGTTATCCAAGAGTTTGGCGTCGAAGACGGAACCATCCAACAAGTAGATGTCGCTGAGTTTGCCAAAAACTTTGCGGAGAAGCGCCAACAAGTCATCAAGCTTGCCCAAGAGAATCTCAAGCAAGCTCAAGAGCGCCAGAAGAAGTACTACGACAGGAAGCGTCGCGAGGTAGAATTTGAAGCTGGCGATCTCGTTATGTTGGATACGAAGAATCTACCTTTGAAGACAGTCGCTCGAAGCACTTCACTCCAAAAGGCAAAGTTGGCAGCGAAGAAGGTTGGACCGTTCAAGATCGAAACCATGGTGAACAAGAATGTGGCCCGTTTGATATTGCCTCCAAACATGAAGCGTTTGCATCCAGCTTTCAATGTGGAGTTGCTTAGCCACTACGTTGAGAATCCAACCAAGTTTTACACAAGACCAATACCTAAAGCAGCCCCCGTCATCCTCGACGACAAGACTGGAGAAGCTCTGCACGTAGTGGAAGCCTTACTTCGCCGAAAAACCCGCAACCGCCAGATGATGTGGTTGGTCAAGTGGCTCGGGTATCCTGCGCACGAGAGTACTTGGGAATACGAGAAGAACATCCGACATGTTTCGCATTGGCATCGAATCCTTCAAGAGTTCGAAGACTCCCAACGCGAAGTCAAGTCTGGGGGATGTCACGTGTGCCTGACCTCGCACGCCAGGCACGCGCGTAGGATCGGCATGTGCCTGACCGCGCACGTGCCTTGCGTGCGGAGCGTCAAGGTACGTGTAACGTGCGTCTGACCTCGAGTCCGAGGTCAGGCTCTCCTTTTCATGTAGGTCAAAAGTATACAGTTAGAGGTAACTAGTCAGATAAAAATACAGTTGCAGGTCGAACACCTGGATAGGAAGAAAAGTCGAATCAGTTGAAGAAAAGGATAGGCATGCATGCAAGGAGGCTCAGATGTAGTGCGAGCGAACTAAGTCCTCCATTCAATTCACTTTCCAATTTGCCATCAAGTTGCCACCTCCTCCTCCGATCCACTCCACCGTTCTCCGACTTTCGACCAATCAAGTTCCGACTTTCCGACTTTCGACCAATCAGCGTTCAGAAGACCTCCGACTCGTTACAGAGAGCATCGCTGGGTGGTTGAGTCGATTGTTGATCATGAAGATCGACCGACTCATCGTCGAGGAAAGAAGCAGTTGAACCATCAGCGCTTCTACAGAGTTCGGTGGCGTGGATATCCACCGAGCTCGGACACGTGGGAGCCTCGTCAGACATTGGAGTCTGATGTTCCCGACGTGATCCGCAGCTATGAGAACTGCTTGTAGCGTCGCCAGGGGCGACACTACGACGACCAGAGCTAGGATTCGCTCTGTCGTCAGCGGGAGTTCTTCTTTGGGCACGAGCATTGCCACGACGAAGAAGACGCTCCATTTTGTTCTCATTCTCAAGACGAACAAATGTTCGCCATGAGTCTCTCTGGGCTGCGATGTGTTGGTTCGGATCATCGCGATCGTTGATCCGACGCCAACTGAAGAACCGCTCCTTGTAGAACTCGAGCTCCCCCTTCTTCTTCAGAATGGGAGAGATGTCGAAGAGTTCTGGAGCTGCCTGCTGTCGCTTGGACGACGGACGTTCTTCTCGGTTCACTTGGTCACTTGGTCGCTTCATTGCCAATTGCAAAGTGAACTGCTCCGAAAGGTCTGCAAAAGTACGCAAGGTACTTGTGACTTTAAGGAGGGGATGATGTAATGGGCCATAACCAGCCATTACATGAAGGTGGATCTGTCCCCAGATCTAGTGTGGCACACACCACCTTCAGCGTGCATTGTGGAGACACAAGTAACAAAGGGATTACGGTAATACAGTCCCCACATGCACGTGTGACGTCAATCAACAATATCACGAGTGTTCTCTGTACTAATCAGTGCAGAATGTTGTTCTCATGTACTAATCAGTACTGAGCGATGACATCCACGCTCATACAGACCATTTGGTGTGCGCATCTGCGACGCATGGATTCGGATCCAATCAAATCGACTGCTGAGATGGCGATCATGATGGCCAGATTAGAGGCAGGAATGCGAAACCTCACACGACTCGCTGAAGCGCAAGCTGGAGACTCTGACGGTCACACGGTTGCAGCAGTTCTCAAGGCATATGTCGACTGCTTTCTCAGCCAAACCGACACCATCCCCTTGACTCCAAATGATACTCGCGGCGTTTACCTGTTGTTTTTTCGATGGTGGATCACGCGGCAATCCAGGACCAGGAGGGACTGGATCCATTATCGTGCGTGTCCATAAGACTCGCACACAGCCAGTTTAATTTGGGCCGCGAGCATGGCGTATAGCAGGAAGGACACGACCAACAACTTTGCCGAGTACTGGGGTCTCATACACGGACTCCGAGAAGCCCAACGCAGTCACTTCGAACCGTTGTACGTGATTGGAGACAGTGCACTGATTACCTCCCAACAGAGAATGCATCGGTCCCCTCGACAGCACCGATTGGCACGTTTATACCAGACAAGTCGACGACTCGCGGATTGCATCGACATCCGAGGATGGTACCATCACTACCGTGCCTTCAACAAGATGGCGGACTCAGCCGCCAACCTAGCCATGGACACCAGAACCTCAACGCAGGTCCACTTCCCAACTCATCGAGCTGCTTTCAACAATCTCACCCAGGATCTTGACAACGACGTCATGCATTGGCTTATGCGAAGTTCGGAAGACCCAAGGTCATTGGACAACACAAGGCAGGCTCACATAGGACCAAGAGAACATGCCATCCTGGTCAAAGATTATTTAGCATTCAGAAGTGATCTATTGCAATCCGCGCTGTAGACACATTTACACTCCTAGATGAAATTCGTAATGAAGATTAGTTAGGAGAATGGATATTGTAGGTCACGACGATGAACCTAAATATACCTCACCTTATAAGATAAAGCCAGGACACCTTTTTATTGGTGAGGTTATTTAGGTTCATCTTCGTGACCTACAATATCCATTCTCCTACCTAATCTTCATTACGAATTTCATCTAGGAGTGTAAATGTGTCTACAGCGCGGATTGCACTAGATCACTTCTAATGCTAAATAATCTTTGACCAGGATGGCATGTTCTCTTGGTCCTATGTGAGGCTGCCTTGTGTTGTCCAATGACCTTGGGTCTTCCGAACTTCGCATAAGCCAATGCATGACGTCGTTGTCAAGATCCTGGGTGAGATTGTTGAAAGCAGCTCGATGAGTTGGGAAGTGAACCTGCGTTGAGGTTCTGGTGTCCATGGCTAGGTTGGCGGCTGAGTCCGCCATCTTGTTGAAGGCACGGTAGTGATGGTACCATCCTCGGATGTCGATGCAATCCGCGAGTCGTCGACTTGTCTGGTATAAACGTGCAATCGGTGCTGTCGAGGGGACCGATGCATTCGCTGTTGGGAGATAATGAGTGCACTGTCTCCAATCACGTACAACGGTTCGAAGTGACTGCGTTGGGCTTCTCGGAGTCCATGTATGAGACCCCAGTACTCGGCAAAGTTGTTGGTCGTGTCCTTCCTGCTATACGCCATGCTCGCGGCCCAAATTAAACTGGCTGTGTGCGAGTCCTTATGGACACGCACGATAATGGATCCAGTCCCTCCTGGTCCTGGATTGCCGCGTGATCCACCATCGAAAAACAACAGGTAAACGCCGCGAGTATCACTTGGAGTCAAGGGGATGGCGTCGGTTTGGCTGAGAAAGCAGTCGACATATGCCTTGAGAACTGCTGCAACCGTGTGACCGTCCGAGTCTCCAGCTTGCGCTTCAGCGAGTCGTGTGAGGTTTCGCATTCCTGCCTCTAATCTGGTCATCATGACCGCCATCTCAGCAGTCGATTTGATTGGATCCGAATCCATGCGTCGCAGATGCGCACACCAAATGGCATGTATGAGCGACGCACTCACATATCGCCGCAGCATGTGTGCGACGGAATAGAGATGATCTTGGAGATGTTCATTGGAGAACTTGTGTCCGATAATGTGTCTCTTGATCGTGGTCCATGCATGCCTTGGAGTATCTGGTAGATCCAGACTGAAGATCCAGATTGCGGGGTCGTGACCAGGAGTGATTCCGATCTTCGCCCATAGCGCATAAAAGTAGTTCCACACCAGTTTGGCTTTCGGACACTCCCAGAGTAGATGTTGAACAGAAGATTGGACAACTTGGGAGCATTCGGGATTCGAGCAGGATAGATCAGCTTTCTCATAGTTCCACATGGAGAGTCGGTTGGCTTTCAGCCGGAGAAGAGTCTGGCTGTATAAACTGTAATCCCTGGGATGTTGTGTAATTCGCTCCACTGGATTAATTGCAGTCCTGGCCACAGAGATCCTGCTGTATGGACAGCTTTGTTGACTGCTGCATCTCGAGTATCTTTGCCAATTTGTGTCCTCGTTGCTGCAACTTGTTGCCGATAGAAAGATCTGGCCGTATTGTATCGTCCGTTGCCACCCCATAGTTGCACGATTCTTGTGAAACGTGGATGTGCATGGAACGACACCTTCTGCCCGTTCAAGTCTCTTGTTGCCATGATGTCACAGTCCGTTGCGGAGTGAACTGTATGCGTAGCTTTGACTAGGGTCGTGTCGACGTGGGTCAGAGTTGCTTCACTGGTGTGCAGATGCCATTCGTGGTTATAGTGACGTTGCCCGTTGTACAGCCGAAGCACATTTGTTTGCTGTGGTCGATACAGGAGCTGTGGGAAGTTGGATACCAACGTAGCACATAACCGCTCGAGCGCTCGAATAGACGGCCGGGAGAATCCGGAGATTCCACATGTTGGGATGAAGTTAAGCACTCCTGGTCTTATCCACTCCCATCGAAGTATGTCACCCAGTTGTGCTGTTCCAACTGATAATGATGTGTGAGCAAGCTTGTAAGGGGAGCCGTTGGAATCAAGAAGCCACCCATCTGCAGTCGAGGTCATGTATGGCAGCCATTCTGCACAGAATGTCCCACGTAGCTTTCGTCCTTCAGCGATGATACCTGGAAGCCTGTCAGACATTTTAGAGCTGAGGTCGATCTGGAACACATCGCCGTCCCATTGAGTCTGCACAATTGTCGACTTGAAGTGCTCGTAACACCAACGTACATTATCACGTTCTCTGGGCTCATAGGGTCGAGAATGGAGCGACGCACATAATGCTGCGCCAGTTGTCCACATGTTATCACGAAGCTGGAGTGGCCGCCTTGGAATGTTCCTGGCTCCTATTTGGATGCCAAGGCACCTCGCCGTCTCTCCATGCTTCAGGATTGGAGTGCCTCATCTTTTTTCCTGGACTACTGCTGTGTTGAGACAGATATAGCTGCTTTTCGTTGGTTGCACGTGCAGACCTGGTTGCTGGCCGAACTCGGACAGCAGCTGTTTCCCTTGTTTCAAAAAGACGGCGGAGTCGTCGACGAAGGTCGAAATGAGATGGGGTTCTGCTCCGGATCTGGTCACACGAATTCCTTCCAGATGGGGGTCTTGTTATACAGCCAGTGCGAGAATCTCCGCGGCAACAATAAACAGGAGAGGGACCAGGGGGCAACCTTGACGAATGCCTGACTTGACCTCCCATTCTCTCGACAGTTCACCGTTCACCAGGTACTGCGCCGTAGTGTCCGAGTGCATTCGACGTACTAAATCCACAAATTGCCGCCCAAAGCCGAACTTGCTCAGCACAAGGTGCAGAAAGTCTCTGTCCAATGTGTCGTAAGCCTTCATGAAGTCAAGCATCGCAATTCCCGGAGCGCCATCCAATCCTTCAGCGTTGTTGTGGTACGCCTTACCCAATGCGGCTTGCATGATGAGGATCGCGTTCTCCATCAGTCGGTCGCCTACGAAGCCTTGTTGTGCTTCCCCAATGATCTACAGAAGGATGTCTTGCAGCCTTGTTGCTAGGACTTTTGCAAACAACTTGTAGGTGGTCGTAAGCGGAGTGATTGGTCTATAATCGAGGGGGTTTGGCGAATCTCCTATTTTGCGCAACGGCATCACGATTCCTTGACCGAATGATCTTGGCATGGATGCCCCGCGTTGGGTGTTGTCGAATTCCCGCACCAAAACGTCGACCATCGCGTCCTCGCAATCCTTATAGAAGTCATTGTTCAGACTGTCCATGCCACCTACCTTATGCCGATGTAAAGCCGCGATTGCCTCTCGTACTTCTTTGTCAGTGATGGGTGCCATCAAGTCTTGGTTTTGCGCTTCCGTGACTTTCCGACTTTCCGGAATGTACATCAGTGCACCGAATCGTTGTTCAGCCTTGTGCGGAGGGACCGTAGCATGGCTCTGGCCGGTGATTTGGTGCCATTCTGCCCCCATGACGTCCGCTAGACTCACGTTTGGTGGGTGGTATCTTCCGGCGGTCGGTTCCAATCGCGAAACTGTTTGATCCCGCTGCCAGTTGGCGATCCTCCGAAAGAAATGACGAACACCCCCTGCATTGGTTGCATGTACTTACCGAATTTAAACTCTGCTGCCTCTCTTGCCGCGTTTGCTTGTTCTTCGATCAGCTGACGCCTTGTGCGGTTTGCCGGTTGGTGCTGCTGATCCTCCAACTTTTGCCGATATCTTCGTACTTGCCGCTTCTCTGCTCAACTTACTCTCAGTATTGCTCTGGCGATGCGCTGCTCCAGGTGGCTCCACTCGATTGGTCCTTCACTCTGCATCAGTTCCAGCTCGTGAGCGATTGCCTTTTGCACCCCAGTCCGCACCAAGTCAGGACGCGAGGTTCGTATCGGGTACCTGCACTTGTTCGCCTTCCTTGGTCTCTGCGGTTGACTCGTCCATTTCATATGCAGCACCACTGCTTGGTGGTCCGAGTAGCGCTTGGGTAGCTCTATGGCCTCCCATTGCATGGCGCTGTCCAGATTGCACAGGTAGCAGAACTCCTCTTTGGTACCGGTCCCGTTGCTTGAGTACACAATTGAAGTCACCTCCGAGCACTGCTGCTGCACGATGAGTCCCGAACTCCTCGTTTAGGCGTCGGAAGAAGTGTTCTCGCTCTGATTTCTTGTTAGATGCGTACACATTAATTCGCACCACTCCCTCGGATTTGATAGCGACTGTGCGATTTGTCCACTTGGATTCCTCGATCAGTTGTGTTTCGCTAATTGTCTTCGGATTTGTGAGTATTGCAACTCCGCCAGTCGCGTCTGAATGGATGGACCAAAAGGACGTTGGTTTGTCCAGGTTTGTAACCCCCCATATTCGGTTCCAGTAATGTCGGAGTCTGCGTTCTTCTTTGCTTGTGGTGATCCTTGTTTCCTGTAAATAAATGATATCATACTTTTCTGCGGTTAGTGCCCCCTTGAGAACCTCTAACCATTTTGTTCGTTCTTTCTTTTTGAATCTGCACACGTTCCGAGTTAATACCCGTCGCGTGTTACGACATGGTCTTTTTTCCTTTTTTGGTTTTTGTAAAATGCATTCTTGAGGGCATGTAGCGCGGCGTACATTTCTGTGTCTGGGCTGATTCTCCTGAGATGCGAACGACCAGCCGTGTGATCCGCTGAGCTGGTTTGGCTCAAATTTCTCTCTCTCGTCCAGCGGTGGAGTCCACATTAGCTCTCCCAAACTGGAATTGTCGCTGTTCTCCATTGGATTCTCCGCAACTGGTTCGGAATCTATTTGGCCGGATCGGTCAGTCTTGAACTCCGTCTTGCTCCTTTCGGATTCTTGGAGATGCTTCGCTAATGAGGTGCCCGTCATATTCGCCGGTGACAATGGTTCGTTAAGGGTTCTGAAATGCAGACTGTTCTAGTGTTCATTTGCGAATTTCATCACGATTGGTAGCGGACTGCTCGTGGCCTCTGCTTCGATTCTGTCCTGACGAAGCTCGTCTTCCCATTGCTTCCCCATACACGCATGCTCGTTGGCTGGCAAAAACTGTCCTTCTGCGTGGGCTCTGGATTGTGGCTTGTAAATTGCATAGCCTTTTCGGTCTCTGTACGTTGTCTCGATCAGCACGAAGACTTTTCTCTGCAAAGCCTTGGCAGCCATCCGCAAGGACTCCGGTCCACCCCACATGGACACTGGCAGCGTGGACGATCGGCTGGAGGAGTTACTTGCGATATCATTGAAATAGTCGAGAACATCTGCTTTCCTTTCTTTTGGGCTCATTTTTCGATCCCCTCTCCCCAATGCTTCGAGTATTCCCAAATGCGTTCCTTCAGGAAATTCGAGATCGAAGTTGAGACGTGCGGCCGCGTTCATGCCTTGCTTGATTCTGCTCGCCGCTGCCTCGAGCAGCTTCTCATTGGCCATGTTGTCATGCGTGATTTGGAGCATCGCTTCCGCCACTGCATAAAATTGGCAATTTCCGGTAGGTGGTGTTGTTGCTTCTGCATGGCCGTTGGCGTTCATCGCGTCTTGAAGCGTGTACTCCCCATCCCAGTCCATGATGCCGTTATGATTCGGGTTGAGCTCAGCTTGTCTTTCCACATGCACCTTCATTAGCTCGTCCATGTCTTGTCGAAAGCACATCAGTTCTTTTGCCCACCGGACATCCTCCTTGGAAATTTGTCTTGGTCCATTTTTCTGGCTTGCCTTTGGCGCGGGTCCTTTTGTATTCGCTACTCCGCCGTTTGGTTTCGCCTTCGCCTGTTCTTTGAGATTGCCGGTTTGTTGTCCTGAAATTCCTGTTCCCACTGTAGACGATGCATTTTTGTTAGATCTTTTGGGTTGGAGTTGGGTTGTGGGCTGGACGTGTTGGTCACGTCAGGCGTCACTGAGTTCGTGTACTCGTTCGGCTTGTTTTCCTCACTGGCGTGAGGAATCTCTGCTGCTGGTTGAAGTGGCTGTTTCTGTTTGTCGATGCTGTCTGAGACCGACTCTTTTATTTCCGCTGCGCTGGTGAAAGTGGCTGGCTTTCTCGGAAGTTTACTCACGATCTCGTCATCTGCATAAATACAGTTGTTAGTCTTTTGTTCCTGTTCCGTTGCCTTACATGCTTGCGCGAAATGTCCCGCTGCCCCGCAGATTAAACAAGGAGCCATTCGGTGCTTGGATGCGTGGTGAAGGGTGATCGTTCGCCCTCGCCAAATAATTCGTCTGACATCGATAAGCACTTTTGGACACAATTCGTCTTCAAAGAGCACCTCCCACAACTGCGATTGGTTGGATCTTGGACCGTACTCATCGAGTGGGTAGGTGTAGAATCGCTTGCCTATCGTCTGCTTTAAGTATTCTAAAACCACTCTGTTGACCGCGTTTGGTGACACACGCAACTTCGTGGCGAGGGCTTCGTATCTCTCCACTGGTGTAATCTCCGTCGGCGCTTCTTTTCGAGAGCCTTCCGCACGCGATAGTGTCGTGCCCTCCTCAATGGTCCCTGTCTTGTCTTGTCCTCCTGCTTTTAATAGGACCGTATCGTTCGTGTGCACAGAATCTAGGGCTCCCCCTTCCTCGTGCTGCGACGCTCGTACAGCCATCTCTGTGTCGACTTGCGCACGCCCACTCCACAGCGTGATGGCTGTCTTCGTGGAAACTCCTTCCGGAGCTTCCTTCCGCGCGGTCCCCTCCTTTGGTCGCTCCATATTCGTCATGGAGACCTCAGGAGAAAGCTTTCGCTTATCGCTCTTTATAGAGGTTTGTATACTCAGTTCAGTATATTCGCCCCTCTCCGATGACTTTGTAGTAGACTGTCGATTGTAGTCGTGGCACTTGTACTCCAGATACAAACAACTAGTACCAAGGCTGTCTGTCCTGTAGAAGGCTAGATCGAAAGTTGTCATCACACCTTCTACTTCAACACTTCGAGAGATCAAAACTATACATTTCGTAAGTGCCATGGTTTTCACAAATGGGAAATGTAAAAAAAAGGTAACAAGACTCATTTGGTCTGGGATCTTCTGGCAAGAGGTGTGAGTTGAGCAATTACGCCACCCCCATCTGACGCGACACGAGCGACTTGTAGATCCCGCCAGGCACGCGCATCAGCTCGTCGTGCGTGCCCTGCTCCACGATCGCGCCGTCCTGCGTCACGGCGATCACGTCCGCGTTGCGGATCGTCGACAGCCGGTGCGCCACGATGATCGTCGTGCGCTGCTTGGACGCCAGCAGTCGGTCCAGAGACTCCTGCACCACGCGCTCGCTCTCGTTGTCCAGCGCACTCGTGGCTTCGTCCAGCAGCAGCACCTCCGGGTCGCGCAGGATGGCTCTCGCGATGGCGATGCGCTGCTTCTGACCGCCCGACACCTGCGCGCCGCGGTCGCCCACGTCCGTGTCAAAGCCGTTCGGGAAGTTGTTGATAAAGTCGAACGCGTTGGCTTTCTTGGCCGCGTCCATCACCTCCTCACGAGTGGCACCTGGTTTGCCCATGGCGATGTTCTCGGCGATCGTGCCGGCGAACAGCACGGGCTCCTGGCTCACCAGCGAGATGCGCTCGCGCACCCACGGCAAGCTGAGGTCGCGCAGGTCAGTGCCGTCGAGCGTGACGGTGCCGGAAGTGGGGTCGTAGAAGCGCTCGAGGAGCGAGATGGCCGTGCTCTTGCCGCTTCCACTCGCACCCACGAGCGCCACGGTTTGTCCGCGCGCGATCTTGAGGCTGTAGTTCTTGTAGATCTGTGCGTCGGGACGAGACGGGTAGGTGAACGTCAGGTTCTTGAACTCGATGTCGCCGTTGACGTGAGGAAGCACAATGCCAGTGGACGACGTGGAGTCGATTTCTGGCACGCGGTCGATGATCTTGAACACACGGTTGGCAGCCTTTTTCACCTTTGCTGCGTCAGTTGCACCTTGTGCAGCCATTCCCACCGCAAATGTACTCATCATGATCACCAAGATGACCATGAACATGTCTTGAAAAGTGATTACATTCTTCGACACCCACTTGCCACCAAGCCAGAAGAGAAACGCCATATTCAAAAGTATCACGCCTTGTGAGAAACCAAACGCCAGACCACCCACAATGCCCACCTTGGTGTCGGCTTGCTTCGACTCGTCCAGATACCCGACATACACAGTGTTCAGCGCCTTCTCCATGCTGAACGACGCGACTGTGCGAATGGAGCCGATGGCTTCAGAAAGGATCGATCCAGCAGCCGTATCAGCATCGTTGGTCTTTTTGTCGTTGATGGTACCTGCCATCTTCTGGGTTTGTATGTACGAGGAGAAGATCAGGATCGGTGAGGTTCCAAGAAGAGCGAGCGTCATCTGCCAGCTGTAGTAAAACGCGATCGCGAAAGCAATACCGAGTGTTGTAAGGTTCACGAGACCCTGGTTCAGAGTGTCCGAAGTCATGGCTTGCAACGTGGCGGAATCCGTTGCCAGACGAGACACCAGCGCTCCAGACGAGTTTTCATCCAAGTCAAACCAGCCTACCTCCTGTCGAAGCATCGCACTGAACGCCGCCAAACGGACACGAGACACCAGCTTCTGCGACGCCACGCCGAATCCGTAGTGCTGCATCACGATCGATAGCCCGAACACAATACCCAAACCGATGAATCCAAGCGACCAGTACCGCGCATCCACCAGCATCTCATGCTTCGTCTTCGAGTACTGAAAGAACAGCACTGTCATCTTCGTCAGCATCACACCCCAAACTGGGAACACAGATGCGTTCACGATAGCGCCGAAGCCGCCCATGACCATGAACTTCCACTCTGGCAGAGTCATCTTCCAGAGACGAGAGATCGGAACTTGTGGCGCATTCTCGTCGTCACCGTCACTGTCCTCAGTATCCACGTCGCCCTTGTCGTGAACGCTGACTTTGCTCACCGACCGCTTCATCTGAATCAAGGAGCTGGAACGCTGGCGGTCGGTACTGGCTGACGCAGTTGCGCTCACATAGTGGTCGAATTCTTCGTCTAGCTCGCCACGCTGCGACCGATTCTGCGCTTCCACGAGCATCCGGTAGTGACCATTTGGAAGACCCATCAGCTCGTCGTGCGAACCAATCTCCACAATCGACCCGCCACTGTGCACAGCGATGCGGTCCGCATTACGAATCGTCGACAGGCGATGCGCCACGATGATGGTCGTGCGCTTGGACGCCGCCAGCAGACTATCCAGCGATTCCTGCACGATGCGCTCGCTCTCCGTATCAAGCGCACTCGTGGCTTCATCCAGCAACAGGATCGGCGGGTTCTTGATAATGGCTCGAGCGATGGCGATGCGCTGCTTCTGACCGCCCGACAGCTGAGTGCCACGCTCGCCCACTTCCGTGTTGAACCCCTGAGGGAACTCCTTGATGAAGTTGTACGCGTTGGCCATCTTGGCGGCTTCGATCACTTGGTCGTCCGTGGCCGACGGTGCTCCGTAGCGGATGTTCTCCATGATGGACGTCGCGAAGAGCGACGGCTCCTGGCCAACGAGACCCACTTGCTCGCGCAACCACTTCACGTTCAGCTCTCGGACATCGACGCCATCGACCTTCACGGAGCCACTCAGCGGATCGTAGAATCGCTCGAGCAGCGACACGATCGTGCTCTTGCCACTACCACTTGGACCAACAAGAGCCACGGTCTCGCCTGCCTTGATGTTGAGTGAGTAGTTCTTGCATACCATGACCTCAGGTCGTGATGGGTACGCGAACGATACGCTGTCGATCTCAATTGCACCCGTGACTGTCTCAAGTTTCTTGCCGTCGTCACTCAGCGGGTCGATGAGAGATTTGCGCTTGATGACTTCAAACACGTCGTAGGCAGCGGCACGAGCGGAGAAGATAGCTTGGACACTTGGTCCGGCTTGACCGAGAGCCATCGCACCCATGATGACCGCAAAGAACACCGTCAGAACTCGTCCACCGTCATAACAGCCACTCCCAACGCAGTTGTTTCCATCGAGTCGGTCGTTTGCCACTTTCACTGCACCGTAGAACAAGCCGCAGGCGTACGTGCAGAAGACCGTGAAAAACATCAGCCCAGTCCCCCATCCAACCGCAAAACCCTTCTTGATACCAGCTTTAGTCGAGAACCCGAGCGTAGCTTCATATTTCTTGACGAAGTGGTCGACTGAGTTGAACATGTGTACCGTGCGGATGTTGCTGAGCGATTCCTGGGCGATGGCACCAGCTTTCCCGTAGGACTCAATGCCTGACTGCGTTGCTGTCGAGAGCACTTTCATCGCCAGATACGCCGTGAACGCAATGAAAGGAGTGAACGCGAGCAGGACCAGTGCCAGTTCCCAACCTTTGATGAGACCAATGGTGATGCCGCCGAACGCCATCGAGAAGAACTGAAGCCCATCGCCGACCTTACGACCCATGCCTTCTTGGATGGTGACAGTAGAGTCTGCGACTCGCGTCGCGAGTTGCATGGGCTCGTTCACATCAAACCAGCCGATCTCCTTGGTGATGATCGCGCTGACATAGGCACTGCGGATCCGCTTTGCCTGGCGCGACGCAGTCATGGACCAGCACGCGACCTGGAAGAAACCCGCAACGATGACACAGAGTCCGAGGATCACAAAGTTGAGCGACGCGCGGTTGATGTCGTCGCGCATGTCCGCGGGATCCAGTGGAGTCGCTGGGTTGAACGAGTTGATTGTATCGCCAAGGAGAACGATCTGCAGTGGCTGTGTGAGTCCAGCGCCGAGTGCACCGATCGTACCTGCAAGCATGAGCAGCTTGTCGGTGCTGTCAGCGTAGGAGAAGAGTTCTCCGAGGGAGATGAGCTGGCCATCTGTTGTGGACGCTTGTTTGGACGCCGACTCTTGTGGATTATCCACGTGATCAAAATGCACCTCGAGGCGGTTTTTGTCAGTAATTGTGTGCGGGGTCGTGGCTGCGACGTAGCCGATCGTCGTCGCGTCTACAGCGGATCGCGCCTCTGCCATCTTCGCTTGGTGTCAGTCGTGTGCTTCCTTCCTCTGTTTCAGGGACTCTTGGCGTCTTGGAGGAAAATCCGTTCTGACTGCCCGCATAGTCCACTTTGTCCAGAAGAGGGAGCAAAGGCGAACCCAGACACCTTCTCTGACTGAACGGTGGTGCTTTTCTGCTTCCTGATTGGCCGGATTGACACCAATCAGCCAATCAGAGGCCCGTATTCTATTGTTTACATTCAGGGCACAAGTGTAAACCAGTTTTGCTCACGACAGCACGAGGGGATGCGCGCCGAACTTGGCGATGTAATGAAATTTCGACTGGAAGAAAAGCATGTTTCCTTTATAATGTGAGGTATATTTAGGTTCATCGTCGTGACCTACAATATCCATTCTCCTACCTAATCTTCATTGCGAATTTCATTTAGGAGTGTAAATGTGTCTACAGCGCGGATTGCACTAGATCACTTCTGAATGCTAAATAATCTTTGACCAGGATGGCATGTTCTCTTGGTCCTATGTGAGGCTGCCTTGTGTTGTCCAATGACCTTGGGTCTTCCGAACTTCGCATAAGCCAATGCATGACGTCGTTGTCAAGATCCTGGGTGAGATTGTTGAAAGCAGCTCTTTGAGTTGGGAAGTGAACCTGCGTTGAGGTTCTGGTGTTCATGGCTAGGTTGGCGGCTGAGTCCGCCATCTTGTTGAAGGCACGGTAGTGATGGTACCATCCTCGGATGTCGATGCAATCCGCGAGTCGTCGACTTGTCTGGTATAAACGTGCCAATCGGTGCTGTCGAGGGGACCGATGCATTCGCTGTTGGGAGATAATCAGTGCGCTGTCTCCAATCACGTACAACGGTTCGAAGTGACTGCGTTGGGCTTCTCGGAGTCCGTGTATGAGACCCCAGTACTCGGCAAAGTTGTTGGTCGTGTCCTTCCTGCTATACGCCATGCTCGCGGCCCAAATTAAACTGGCTGTGTGCGAGTCCTTATGGGCACGCACGATGATGGATCCAGTCCCTCCTGGTCCTGGATTGCCGCGTGATCCACCATCGAAAAACAACAGGTAAACGCTGCGAGTATCATTTGGAGTCAAGGGGATGGTGTCGGTTTGGCTGAGAAAGCAGTCGACATATGCCTTGAGAACTGCCGCAACCGTGTGACCGTCAGAGTCTCCAGCTTGCGCTTCAGCGAGTCGTGTGAGGTTTCGCATTCCTGCCTCTAATCTGGTCATCATGATCGCCATCTCAGCAGTCGATTTGATTGGATCCGAATCCATGCGTCGCAGATGCGCACACCAAATGGCATGTATGAGCGACGCGCTCATATATCGCCACAGCATGTGTGCGACGGAATAGAGATGATCTTGGAGATGTTCATTGGAGAACTTGTGTCCGATAATGTGTCTCTTGATCGTGGTCCATGCATGCCTTGGAGTATGTGGTAGATCCAGACTGAAGATCCAGATTGCGGGGTCGTGACCAGGAGTGATTCCGATCTTCGCCCATAGCGCATAAAAGTAGTTCCACACCAGTTTGGCTTTCGGACACTCCCGGAATAGATGTTGAACAGAAGATTGGACAACTTGGGAACATTCGGGATTCGAGCAGGATAGATCAGCTTTCTCATAGTTCCACATGGAGAGTCGGTTGGCTTTCAGCCGGAGAAGAGTCTGAGCCGTATAAACAGTAATCCCTTGGATGTTGTGTAATTCGCTCCACTGGATTAATTGCAGTCCTGGCCACATAGATCCTGCTGTATGGGCAGCTTTGTTGGCAGCTGCATCTCGAGTATCTTTGCCAATCTGTGTCCTCGTTGCTGCAACTTGTTGCCGAAAAAGCATGTTTCCTCTTGACGAGCCGTATTGTACTCTGGGCAGCGACAAAGAGAAAGCAATTCTCTTACGCTTATCCAATAAGCTTCTATGGGGCGAGTGTTTAAGATGACAAAAGGAGTCGCTCGTACTAATACCCTTCAAAAAGCTAGAAACACAGTTCCGAACGATGGATCAACTGAAACGGAGTGATGGTGACCCTCCAATAACAGCTTGGCGAAACCTTCGGATTACACAAAAGCGTCGAATGATAGTCACACCATCACTCCGATACAGGTAAACCATCATTCTAATACCGTCGTAATCTGCAGATTGCGGCTCGTGGTGCGGGAGTAGAGTTGCTATCTCTCCTCTAAGGAAACACCACGGACTTGCTTTTCCGTATACCTCGACCATGCCCACTGTAAGCTACCAACTTTTTTCGCCGCCCAACTGAAGCTCATTCGACAATTTGCGTTCGCAGCAACGTCGCTTACTGAGCCTCGTTATCCGAAGATGCTACGAGAAAGAACCATGCAAACGAAGACACCACACCGCAGTGTGTGGAAATCGACACGCCTCATCAAACCCCTTCGAGGTGCATTTTGATCACGTGGATAATCCACAAGAGTCGGCGTCCAAACAAGCGTCCACAACAGATGGACAACTCGTCTCCCTCGGAGAACTCTTCTCCTACGCTGACAGCACCGACAAGCTGCTCATGCTTGCAGGTACGATCGGTGCACTCGGCGCTGGACTCACACAGCCACTGCAGATCGTTCTCCTTGGCGATACAATCAACTCGTTCAACCCAGCGACTCCACTGGATCCCGCGGACATGCGCGACGACATCAACCGCGCGTCGCTCAACTTTGTGATCCTCGGACTCTGTGTCATCGTTGCGGGTTTCTTCCAGGTCGCGTGCTGGTCCATGACTGCGTCGCGCCAGGCAAAGCGGATCCGCAGTGCCTATGTCAGCGCGATCATCACCAAGGAGATCGGCTGGTTTGATGTGAACGAGCCCATGCAACTCGCGACGCGAGTCGCAGACTCTACTGTCACCATCCAGGAAGGCATGGGTCGTAAGGTCGGCGATGGGCTTCAGTTCTTCTCGATGGCGTTCTCCGGCATCACCATTGGTCTCATCAAAGGTTGGGAACTGGCACTGGTCCTGCTCGCGTTCACTCCTTTCATTGCGTTCACGGCGTATCTGGCGATGAAAGTGCTCTCGACAGCAACGCAGTCAGGCATTGAGTCCTACGGGAAAGCTGGTGCCATCGCCCAGGAATCGCTCAGCAACATCCGCACGGTACACATGTTCAACTCAGTCGACCACTTCGTCAAGAAATATGAAGCTACGCTCGGGTTCTCGACTAAAGCTGGTATCAAGAAGGGTTTTGCGGTTGGATGGGGGACTGGGCTGATGTTTTTCACGGTCTTCTGCACGTACGCCTGCGGCTTGTTCTACGGTGCAGTGAAAGTGGCAAACGACCGACTCGATGGAAACAACTGCGTTGGGAGTGGCTGTTATGACGGTGGACGAGTTCTGACGGTGTTCTTTGCGGTCATCATGGGTGCGATGGCTCTCGGTCAAGCCGGACCAAGTGTCCAAGCTATCTTCTCCGCTCGTGCCGCTGCCTACGACGTGTTTGAAGTCATCAAGCGCAAATCTCTCATCGACCCGCTGAGTGACGACGGCAAGAAACTTGAGACAGTCACGGGTGCAATTGAGATCGACAGCGTATCGTTCGCGTACCCATCACGACCTGAGGTCATGGTATGCAAGAACTACTCACTCAACATCAAGGCAGGCGAGACCGTGGCTCTTGTTGGCCCAAGTGGTAGTGGCAAGAGCACGATCGTGTCGCTGCTCGAGCGATTCTACGATCCGCTGAGTGGCTCCGTGAAGGTCGATGGCGTCGATGTCCGAGAGCTGAACGTGAAGTGGTTGCGCGAGCAAGTGGGTCTCGTTGGCCAGGAGCCGTCGCTCTTCGCGACGTCCATCATGGAGAACATCCGCTACGGAGCACCGTCGGCCACGGACGACCAAGTGATCGAAGCCGCCAAGATGGCCAACGCGTACAACTTCATCAAGGAGTTCCCTCAGGGGTTCAACACGGAAGTGGGCGAGCGTGGCACTCAGCTGTCGGGCGGTCAGAAGCAGCGCATCGCCATCGCTCGAGCCATTATCAAGAACCCGCCGATCCTGTTGCTGGATGAAGCCACGAGTGCGCTTGATACGGAGAGCGAGCGCATCGTGCAGGAATCGCTGGATAGTCTGCTGGCGGCGTCCAAGCGCACGACCATCATCGTGGCGCATCGCCTGTCGACGATTCGTAATGCGGACCGCATCGCTGTGCACAGTGGCGGGTCGATTGTGGAGATTGGTTCGCACGACGAGCTGATGGGTCTTCCAAATGGTCACTACCGGATGCTCGTGGAAGCGCAGAATCGGTCGCAGCGTGGCGAGCTAGACGAAGAATTCGACCACTATGTGAGCGCAAATGCGTCAGCCAGTACCGACCGCCAGCGTTCCAGCTCCTACTTGAGCGTGAATGCGTGATTTTTCTCTTGCAGAGGAGATTGGAGAGTGACACGTTCAGTCGACTGCATTGTCACGATGCAATCCTGCTGGCGATCCTGAAGTGAGATCCTGTTGGTTTTCGCCAGCCAATCCACGAGTCGTATTCATGTCGTAATCAGCCAATGAAAGCGCGGCATTTCTGGACTAATCGATCCATACCAGAGTGATGGTCAATTTGTTGCATCGCACAACCAAAGAAAATTAAAGAAAGCAGTCGCCTATCATATTTGAGAAGCTAAATTCAACACACAAAGTGGCCACTATACCAAATTCAAAAGTCAAGTTGGACCACTCTGAACTGGACGCAGTAACTCGTCGCACTGCCACACATCTTCACCTGCCGATTACTGCCCACCCATCTGACGCGACACGAGCGACTTGTAGATCCCGCCAGGCACGCGCATCAGCTCGTCGTGCGTGCCCTGCTCCACGATCGCGCCGTCCTGCGTCACGGCGATCACGTCCGCGTTGCGGATCGTCGACAGCCGGTGCGCCACGATGATCGTCGTGCGCTGCTTGGACGCCAGCAGTCGGTCCAGAGACTCCTGCACCACGCGCTCGCTCTCGTTGTCCAGCGCACTCGTGGCTTCGTCCAGCAGCAGCACCTCCGGGTCGCGCAGGATGGCTCTCGCGATGGCGATGCGCTGCTTCTGACCGCCCGACACCTGCGCGCCGCGGTCGCCCACGTCCGTGTCAAAGCCGTTCGGGAAGTTGTTGATAAAGTCGAACGCGTTGGCTTTCTTGGCCGCGTCCATCACCTCCTCACGAGTGGCACCTGGTTTGCCCATGGCGATGTTCTCGGCGATCGTGCCGGCGAACAGCACGGGCTCCTGGCTCACCAGCGAGATGCGCTCGCGCACCCACGGCAAGCTGAGGTCGCGCAGGTCAGTGCCGTCGAGCGTGACGGTGCCGGAAGTGGGGTCGTAGAAGCGCTCGAGGAGCGAGATGGCCGTGCTCTTGCCGCTTCCACTCGCACCCACGAGCGCCACGGTTTGTCCGCGCGCGATCTTGAGGCTGTAGTTCTTGTAGATCTGTGCGTCGGGACGAGACGGGTAGGTGAACGTCAGGTTCTTGAACTCGATGTCGCCGTTGACGTGAGGAAGCACAATGCCAGTGGACGACGTGGAGTCGATTTCTGGCACGCGGTCGATGATCTTGAACACACGGTTGGCAGCCTTTTTCGCCTTTGCGCCGTCTGTCGCATTCTGTGCCGCCATTCCCACCGCAAATGTACTCAACATGATCACCATAATGACCATAAACATGTCTTGAAAGGTAATCGTTCCTTTCGAGACCCACTTGCCGCCGAGCCAGAAGAGAAACGACATGTTCATAAACATCACGCCCTGTGAGAACCCAAATGCTGCACCGCCGATAATTCCGACTCTCGTATCAGCTTGCTTCGACACATTCAAATACCCGACGTACGCTCCGTTCACTGCTTTCTCCATGCTAAGCGACGCGACCGTGCGAATGGACCCGATTGCCTCCGAGAGCAACGATCCTGCAGCCGTGTCTGCGTCATTGTTCTTTTTGTTCTTGTTACTTCCGCTCATCTGCTGTGCCTGCACGTACGACGAGCACATGAGGATCGGCGACGTGCCGAGGAGAGCAAGCGTCATTTGCCAGCTGAAGTAGAACGCGATGCCAAAGCCAATGCCTAGTGTGGTCAGGTTGACGAGGCCCTGGTTCAGCGTATCCGAGGTCATCGCTTGCAGGATCGCAGAGTCCGTCGCGAGTCGCGATACCAATGCGCCGGACGAGTTCTCGTCCAAGTCAAACCAGCCGATCTCTTGACGCAGCATGGCACTAAACGTCGCCAGTCGGACGCGCGCGACCAGTTTTTGAGACGCGACCGCAAACCCATAGTGCTGCATGATGATAGAGAAACAGAAAATGATTCCGAGCCCGATGAACCCCAAGGACCAGTACCTCGCATCGCGCAGCATCTCATGCTTCGTGATGTTGTCTTTGAAGAAGAGAACCGTCACTTTGGTCAAGAGGATGCCCCACACAGGGAACACCGACGCATTCAGGATCGCTCCGAAAGCACCCATGACGAGAAACTTCCACTCGGGTGTACTCATCTTCCAGATGCGGAGCATCGGCACTTGGGGGACAGGACCGTTGTCATCATCATTGACTACTTCGTTGTCGCGTTTATGTCGCAGATCTTCTTTCTCGTGGAGACTGATCTTGCTGGTGCTTCGCTTGGAGAACGACCCAGATCGTTGTCTGTCCTCGCCAGAAGCAACACTACTACTGTCCATTGTGAGATCGACCACCGACTGCTCCATCTCGTCGTTTTGCGACCGATTCTGCGCTTCCACGAGCATCCGGTAGTGACCATTTGGAAGACCCATCAGCACGTCGTGCGAACCAATCTCCACAATCGACCCGCCACTGTGCACAGCGATGCGGTCCGCATTACGAATCGTCGACAGGCGATGCGCCACGATGATGGTCGTGCGCTTGGACGCCGCCAGCAGACTATCCAGCGATTCCTGCACGATGCGCTCGCTCTCCGTATCAAGCGCACTCGTGGCTTCATCCAGCAACAGGATCGGCGGGTTCTTGATAATGGCTCTCGCGATGGCGATGCGCTGCTTCTGGCCGCCCGACAGCTGGGTGCCACGCTCGCCCACTTCCGTATTGAACCCCTGAGGGAATTCCTTGATGAAGTTGTACGCGTTGGCCATCTTGGCGGCTTCGATCACTTGGTCGTCCGTAGCCGACGGTGCTCCGTAGCGGATGTTCTCCATGATGGACGTCGCGAAGAGTGACGGCTCCTGGCCAACGAGACCCACTTGCTCGCGCAACCACTTCACGTTCAGCTCTCGAACATCGACGCCATCGACCTTCACAGAGCCGCTCAGCGGATCGTAGAATCGCTCGAGCAGCGACACGATCGTGCTCTTTCCACTGCCACTTGGGCCGACGAGAGCCACGGTCTCGCCTGCCTTGATATTGAGTGAGTAGTTCTTGCACACCATGACCTCAGGTCATGATGGGTACGCGAATGATACGCTGTCGATCTCAATTGCACCCGTGACTGTCTCAAGTTTCTTGCCGTCGTCACTCAGCGGATCGATGAGCGATTTGCGCTTGATGACTTCAAACACGTCGTAGGCAGCCGCACGGGCCGAGAAAATCGCTTGGACACTTGGTCTGGCTTGGCCGAGCGCCATGGCGCCCATGATGACAGCGAAGAACACTGTCAGCACATGCCCGCCGTCGTAGCATCCATTACCAGAGCATGTGTTTCCATCGAGGTGGCTGTTTGACACTTTTAACGCGCCATAGAACATGCCACACGCATAGGTGCAGAACACGGTGAAAAACACGACACCCGTGCCGGCGCCGACGGCGAAACCCTTCTTGATCCCAGCCTTGGTGGAGAAGCCGAGCGCGCTTTCGTATTTCTGGATAAAGTGGTCGACTGAGTTGAACATGTGCACCGTGCGGACGTTGCTGAGCGATTCCTGGGCGATGGCGCCAGCTTTCCCGTACGACTCGATGCCCGATTGTGTCGCGACAGAGAGCACTTTCATTGCGAGAAACGCTGTGAACGCGATAAACGGCGTGAATGCGAGCAAGATGAGAGCGAGCTCCCAGCCTTTGATGAGACCGATCGTGATGCCCGAGAACGCCATGGAGAAAAAGTGCAGCCCGTCGCCGACCTTGCGACCCATACCTTCCTGGACGGTCACGGTCGACTCGGCGACACGCGTGGACAGCTGCATGGGCTCGTTCACGTCAAACCATCCGATCTCCTTGGTGAGGATTGCGCTGACGTAGGCGCTGCGGATGCGCTTTGCCTGGCGCGACGCCGTCATGGACCAGGCTGCAACCTGGATGAACCCAGCGACGATGACGGCGATGCCGACAAAGACGAAGTTGAGCGCGACCTTGTTGATCGTGTTCTGCATCTCGTCGGCCGTGAGCGGTTTTGTCGGGTTAAACGAGTTGAGGATGTCACCAAAGAGCACGATCTGGATCGGCTGCGAGAGCCCCGCCGCGAGACCGCCCACGGTGCCCACTGCCATGAGCAGCTTGTCGGTCTTGTCGGCGTACGTGAAGAGCTCGAGGAGCGGCACGAGGCGGCCGTCGGTCGTCGATGGCTGCTTGGATGCCACCACGTCGTCTTCTGGTCGCTCGACCTGGGCGAATGCGACCTCGAGGCGATTCGCCGTCGGGTCGGCGCCTTGGACAGCGATCGCCTCGTCGGCAGCGGCGCGCGGCGTCTCGACGGCCACGAAAGACAGGTCGTCGTCGCCGAAGGCTGGCGCCATTATAGAGCAAGCAGTAGAGGACGAAAGGCTGGTGCGCAGCACGAGGCAAAAACGAAAGTGACAGCCAGCCGATGCGGCGTTTGAAGATCGAAGTGTGCGGGGCGGCGCGACGTGCTTGGCTGAAGGAGGAGACCAGCTCCAATTGGCTCCAAACTGTGATTACGCGCGTGCTCCATAGCAAAAAAACATCTAAGAGTGAAGTTCAGTCTCTCGGAAATGGGAAGTTGGCGTGCGACTATGCATAATGCGGTTGCGTAACCGCTATTTTGGCAAATACGCGTTTTCAGGTTTTGCATTGTTGCATTGGTTGGAGTGCATCATACCAGTAATAAATAGCTGTGCGAGAGAAAAAAAATACCAAAATTGTCAGAGCGACTCGATCGGGATGTGCGGCGGCGAGTGCTCGGGGGAGCTGAACGCGTCGAGCTTCGATGCGCTCTGAGGTGCGCACTGCACTTTGAAGTCGCGTAAAAGCTGGAAGTGCGAGTGGATGCTGCCTGGTTCGCCACCATAGTACCTGAGAGCAACATGCATAATTAGACATCTCCACACTGCACACTCAATCGATTGCAACTCAAGAGCTACAACGTACATCTTTAGCTGCACGTCCATGTGGCAATGCCACATGCGACGGATGAACGCCTGGATCTCCTCCTTGATCCAGGGTCGGTCCTTGGACTCGTACTGGTACGGCGTCACGTGCACCACCAACTTGGTATTGCTATCAGGAAAGTAAAGAAGACCAAGAGTGTGAGTACTCGCTTCCTATCTACCACAAAGCCAACAAACTTGAATAAACCTGTAGTCATGGATGACTGACAGCGCTTTCTCGTTCAGGGGGACAACGCCTGGCTGGGATCCGTTGCCGCCATCCACCCAATGGATCGAGCAGACCTTGGAGAAGAAGTTGTGATACGTCGAGATGTCAGACAGCAGCTTTTCGCGGCGGTTGTTGGACTTGAAGCCTTCTCGTTTGCACACGGCGAGCTCTGTGATCAGTTGATTCAGGACGACCACACCCTTGCTGAACCCGACGAGGTGGACTGGAAGATCGATGCGTATAGTCACTGTACAAAAGACACCATGCAAGATGAGTTAGCAACAACAATAAAACACACAAGCAGACGACAACACGTTGTGACAGTGCTTACCTTCTTGGTTGTATAATGTGTCGCGGACGTTCTGCATCAGCGCCAGCAAATGGTTGATCGCGGACCCCGTGCTGGTGTCTACAAGCAAGTCAAAGCGTGGATGTGAGTGTGGGCTGACGCCTTCAATAACACACATTCACACATAAAGTTCAAGAATGCGCACATGAAGTGGCAGCGCCAAACTCGTTTCTGGAGGCGACAAAGTTGTCGAAGCAGCTGAACGCGTTCTGGTACAACTGCGACGGGCGGAACACCCACACGTTGCTCTTGTCGCCAAATTTCTCCACCAGTCGCTCGGCGACGTGCTCGTACGCGTATTCGCTGAACTCGGAGAACGTGCTCGACATCCTGCAATAAGAGAATTTGTGTCAGTATGTTAATTTGCATTGCAAACTGGCGCAAATGCACACAATGCACGCAAAACAGTAGCAGAAGTACGTAGCACGTACATGGCAGCTTCAAAGTCCTGGACGTCGCCCGGGAAGAAGAGCACGGTGCACGCGGCGTCCTTGGTGCCTGATACAAGCACTTCGTTCTTCCTGCGCACACATTCCATGTACACTGAGTAAGTGGACAAACAAATAAAACACTGAATTTTCCTTTGACGCACCTGTTGGCGCGGCCGACGCTCAGCACGCGGTGCGTCTGTCGGTCATCGCTCGCGCTGCTGCTGCTACTGAGGATGTTGTTGCTGTCGGCAATATCATTGTTGCTGCTGCTGGTTTCCATAAAGCTATTGTTGCTGCCGGTGGCCGCAATGTCACTGTTGCACGGATCCTCTACAGCAATGTCATTGTTGCCGCCGGTGTCAAAGCCAGGTTTCGAGAGCGTTGTGTCGCGACTGCTCACCCGTCCGAACGCCGACGCCATAATTCTCGCGAGCATTGGTGTCGAAGCCTGTATGTGGGTGTGCGTATTTGCGCGGGCGTTGGAGAGCGCGTGCTCGACAGATCTTCCTGCGTGCGTCGTCTGGACCTTGTTCGAGTGTGTTTCTCAGCGTTTGTTTGGCGAGTCGCCGAGACGCCAACCAAAGGACAAAGTGGTGCTCCTTTTTTTTTCTTTCTTTCTCAAACACGTCATTCCGCACAAATCATCTGGACAGTGAGGCGTGTGATTGGCTAATATGAGAGTGTCAAACATATGATTGGTAGAAAGGAGAATGAGAGCATCTCCGAAACTTTCGTGAAACTGTAAGTTACACAATTCAGGCTTTCTGCAACCCTAAATTGGCAAGGGCTGCACATCAGCCATATTTTGCATCCAACACATACTACTGAAATATGTTATTGAACATTTATTGACAACAGCTGCAGATTCCAATCAGCAAGATGGAACACACAGGTCACTCTCGGGTTGCATGATGCATCAGACTAATTTTGGCAACACAGTGCAAATTCCAAATAAAAAGGAGTGATGTCATCGTTTTAGAAAAGAAACGCAAACCAAAAGCAGCGATCGTCGTCAGTGGGGCAACCAACTACTTGGACCGACAAACTCACTTGAGGAAGCACCTAATTCTGAAGAGCTGTGATCGACACGAAGGCAGACTTCTCACTCGTGAACCGGCCTTTCACGCGCTGCCGCTTTGCCGCGCACGCCCGACGAGTGTCGGAAATGGACGCGTCAGGCTCCTTCGGCACAAACGAGCGCGTCTTCCGCTTCTCTTTCCACCTCTCCACGCGGTCTTCACGAGAAAGACCAGCGAGCTGCGGCGGACCGACGAGGAAGGCGGACGGAGGACCCGCAAGAAGCTGGGAAGACGAACCGGCGCCATGCGCGACGAATGGCCTAGACAATACTGGTCTGTTGAAACCTGCTGCTCCTGCTCGCCCCTCGATGCGGACTGCAAACTTTGGCACGAAAATACGCGAGTCAACTTGCTCCGTCTTCGCCTGAATCGGAGCAGGCTGAACCACCGGCGCGTCTTCTCTTCGTTCGAGTTCCGAAAACAGACTCGACATATTGTCAACTTCAAGGGAATCAATCCAATCTGAAGTCTCTTTCCGAACGCTCACGGTAGGAGCCGTCGGAACGCTTGCTTCAATCAACTGGGTTTCACTCTCTGCTGCCAACGACGAGAAAACATCAGCCACAAAGTCGATGTTATCTGCATCCTCTTGATCCTTCTCGACTTGGTCGTCACTTGGCTCTTCAGGACTAGCCTCCTCCAGCGCCGAGAACACAGCAGACAATGCGTCAATATTGGCCGCATCGCTGACATCCTCGGTCTTGTCACTGTCAACGCTTTCAGCTTGTTCCAAAAAGCTAAAAAGCCCCGACACGTCGTCCACGTTTCTGGCGTCGTCCACGTCTTCATCCTTAGTTGCCAAACTGCTACTGACGTGCTCCAGCGTCGTAAACACGTCGCTGATCTCTTCCACATTCAGCGCATCCTCGTCTTCGATAAACACGCTGAAGTCCACACCAACATCTTCATTCTCAATGTGCGTGAGCAACTCGCTCAGGTCATCGACGTTCGTCGAGTCTTCCACGTCACCACAATCACTTTTTTGTTGCTTTTCTTTCATCCACTCCATCACTCCAGTTGGGCCGCCACTCACGTGGTAGCCCGAGACCCTGGAAGTATCGCTCACAACGGAACAGTCGTAGTCCAAATTCCATTGCAGAGGCGTCCGACTGCTTGCATTGTCCGCGACGCGCGAGGCTTCGCAGGGTTTCAACAAGGTCCTTAGACCCTGTTGATCTGTCCCCCATGGGACAGCACGGATAGGTTCATCTTGAATCGATGAACCACGTAAGATAGTTGAGCTCGAGTAAAGGTGCACATCCTGGTAATTCTTCGGTTGGTAAAGACCGGAGGGGTGTTTGCTCAGAGTCGAAGCCTAGCGGGCGGCGCGAAGGAAAAGCGAGAAGGCGCGCACGAGTGTCGACAATGCGGCAGGTCGGCACTCAGACGGGCGCGGGAGCTTCTCTGCTTGACTAGCGCACGTGGGGGGCGTAGAGCGGAGAACGCGGCGGCTGGAGGGGCTTCGGGCAACTGGAAGCGCGAGCGATCGCTGCTGATCGAATTGGAAAGTGAGCACAAGAGCGCGATTGCTGCATTCCGCATTCTGTGGCGCACACCCGACGGTGAGAGGTCGCCCTCCTCCCCCAGACTCCTAACCGCAGCTGCTGGCTGTTTTTCTAAACCCTGTTCTTTTAGAATACACTCTGTTAGTTTATCCATCTTTTCTTAAAAATCAGGCGAGTTGTATTGTGTTGAGATATATTCCTGTGCAAATGCATTTGATGTGAACGAATGCAGAACCCTGGTAGGGGTGCGGTTCGATGAAGTGAGCAAAGTTGATGGTTTTCTAGTTCAGTGTACACGTACTCATATCTTCATACTGATAGCAGCACAGAGTCTTTACATGTACTATTTTAAATATGCTTTGCCGATGTGAGTGAAGGTCTTGTATCACGCCTGTCGTGTGGGTTTGGCCAGCTGTGTCGCAACCCGCCAACCATTCATTCTCCTAAACCCGTTTACGGCACTGCGGTGACACAAGGCGTGTCATCGGATTCCTGGTTTTGAACCCATCGAGCTCAAGAAGAGAGCAGCATTGGCACAGTCTGTTGAAGCAAATTACCCATTGCACGTAGACCAACAACAACCTTGCAACAGTCAAAAACGCAACTACAATAGGCATAAAAAAAAAAGAAAAGAGAATAATGACCATAGCGATATACCGAAGCGAGCTCACGCGTCGATCGAGCAGTTGAACACCTTCCGGTGACGAATGCAGAGCCCGCCCTTGCGAGCCGCCTGGAAGCACTGCGGGGCAGAGCAGCGCTTGCCGCCGCCATGGCTGTAGCAAAAGCCGCCGGCCTGCGCGCTCTTCAAGCAATCGAGAGATGCACAGCGCTTGCCGCCTCCGTGTGAGATGCAGAAGCCCCCTCCGTGTGCGCACTTGGCGCAGCCGTCGACTTTGCATGGTTGACGGCCACCATGACTCATGCAAAAGCCCTTCCTTCTCGCGACATTGTTGCAGTTCATGACTTTGCATTTGCTGCCACCGCCGTGCGCTTTGCACCGTCCGCCACTCTGTGCAACGGTCTGGCAACCGTCATGGCTGCAGCGCTTGCCACCACCGTGGCGAATACAGAAGCCTCCACTCAGCGCATACTTGACGCACTCAGGAACCCCACATTGGCGTCGATGATGCACGCCAGGTGTGAACCGCTTCTTTTCTGCTAACAGTCGCTCGTCGACTGACAGGAGATCAAACAGCGTGAGCAACTTGTGTGATTTGGTCTCTGAGGTTTCAAGGCGCTTCAAGATCGTCTTCGTCGGTGTGATGGCGACATCCAGGAGGCACTTTCGATACGGATACGTGGGTGGACTCGGGCAGCGGCTCTCAACGAGGTCGGTGAGAGAAGGCAACATCTTTTGTGGAGACGACGTCCAACTTGGAAAAGGAGGGAAGAGCGTTTGGATGCGTGGCAGTAAGGTCGGCGTCAACGGAGCAACTGGGGAGGCTGCACCAGAGTTAACCGGGGTGCTTGGGTGGAGAGATCGAGTCGTGCGCTGGTAGTGGCAGTATTGGCTCATAATCGTCATGCTCTGGGGGTAATGCCGGCGAGTGTTGGATACTTGATACCAGGTATGATGATGGGTCAACTGCTGAGTTGAAGAGATGGTTGCTCGAGGAAGCAAAATCGGGAATGAGCCGTTCGAGAGACAGCTTCAAGTGCGAGTGGGTGGCACTCGCGGTCTGAACCAATTTCATTATCGTTCCTGCGCGCAGTGCCGAGACAGCACGAGATAAGATTCTGTGATTCTGCGTATCTGTTTCGCAAGTTGAAACAATCCAAACTCTTCACACCCCTTCGCTCTGTCAGCAAAACGCCGCAGGATGGTGAGCGAAGAGACAGCGAGCGAGCGGCTCCAAATATCGCGTACGGGCGCATGGGGTATACGCAGAAGCTTCGCGTGCGAGGTGGGATGATCGCCATTCATCACAGTACATGTTCCGAGTCCGCCCTCCTTAATATTGGCGCTGCAGAGTTTTCCGAAAGTCAATAGATCTAAAGATATCGAACACCACTCTTTGCCCATTCGTTATCGGGAATGCGCCTTCCAAGTTTCATGCTCGGTGCGCACACAACAGAGTGGATGCCATGCGCGACTTGTTGCCCCAGATTCAGTGTACCACGTACGTTCTTGTGTGTGCATCATCTTTGTCGACCTGCAATCACGGATACGTAGCCATTTGGGAAGAGCTCCTCTCACCCACTGATCATCTCCACACAACGCTGCTGTTACTGTGCGTGCATTTCGGCGTCAAGTCCAGCTTTTGTGTTGATCCAAACTTCAGAAAGGGCATCAGCTGCGCCTGATGGTCTGCAGCATCCTCCTCTTCAGTGAGAGTGGGGCTCACGCGTTTAGCGGATCGACAGTCGCGGAAGGTAGGGATCTGGGGTCATGATCTGCCCAGCGGTGTCACTTCTGTTCCATGTTGAAGTTGTCGCGGTAAGGCTCGTGTTGTGGTTAAACCGAAGAGATCAGGTACTTCAGTGCTTAGATATCATCAAGCGATGATAATAGGTGCATACATGGTCTGAATAACTTATTTGGTGGCTCTTTGAATAACAAGATGCAGTCTATGGGAACTAAATAGGTGGCTGGCTTTTGCACTCAAGTCAGGAGCAGGTTCTGCAGGAACTCGATGTCGTCCTCGGTCCACATCTCCTTCTCGCTCATGGTCGACATGATGGGCACGAGGTCGGCGTACGCGGCGTCGTTGTCCTCAGCCGAGACGCAGATCGAGAGGAACGAGTCTGGGGCGAAGTCATCGATGCCCGTGGGCGACGCGTGTTCCTCCTTCACCTGGTCGGCCGCTAGCGACGCGAGCTGCTGCTCCTTGCTGCTGCGGCGGTGGTGGCGGTCGGCAGCCGTTTCGCCTGCCTCTACCGTTCTCGTCTCTGCCCGGTCATCCTCGCCGTCGTGATCGTCATTCTCGTGTTCTCCCTCGTCGCCCGCCCCCATGCGCTCGTTCTCGGTGGTTTCCTCCGAGAACCGGGGCGTGCGCTTGGCGAAAGATAGAATCGGCGACACCAGACATTCGCTACTCGACAGAAAGGACGACGGACCCGCGAATTGGTGGTTGTGGTGAGCGTGCGAGAGCAGAGGGTGGTGATGGTGGCTGTGGTGGTGCTGCTGGTGGCTCAAGTCCATCTTGCCGGGGATCTGGATGGGAGGCGCGAGCGACGCGACGTGGTGCTGCTGGCGGCAGGAGCATGCACGGATACGAGGGTGCTCAACGGGTGCGCGCTCAGTTGGTGCATGCCGATGCTCTTCTGCTGCTGGTGCTCGTAAAAGAGTTGCTGCGCGACCGCCATCGAGACCTGCTTCTTGAGCACGGCGCGGCGCTGTGACCGCTCGCGACGACGAATCGCGTGCACGGTCTGGTACTTGCGATCGCTGCGGCGCTGGATCAGGTTCTGTTTGATGCGGTGCTCCTCGCACAACGAGTGCGCGTCGCCGTTGCGCTTGAGCGTGCGCTCGTTGAAGCACTTGCCCGTCTTGTACTGGCACTTGCCGTAGTACGGACGCTTCGCATCGTTGCCTGCGGCGACGCTCCCACTCGCTGCTGCTGCCGACACGTCTTCGTAGTTGCTGCTTGGAGCCATTTTTCGATCTGAAGGTGCAGACAAGAACGTCGGGGCGTGGAACCCGTTCGGGTTCAGCTGGACAGAGGAGGACTCTACAGGTCAGTCCTTTGACTGGCGTCCTCGGTGTGTTGTGCTTTCAAGTGCGTATTTGTAGACGGCTCGTGTCTTTGCTCTAGCTGCTATAGGACGCTATTTTTGCTGATAGAATTCGGATCAGCGCAGCCAAACCTGGGCTCACGGCGCAACTGAGGCTCTCCAGGTGAAGATCGGCAGCGGACGCACCCATTGCCCCCACCCTTCTAGTTCATCCTTTAGCGTCGTGAAGATACTCGTCCTCGCGCCATCAGCGACTGCTGGTTTATCTGATTTTCTCTCGTCTGGGGCTGTCGTGGCTGTTCGCTCCGGTGGAACCACGAGCAGCACGTTGCGCCTGCGTCAAGCCGGAGAAAGGGCTCCCTCGCCTGCTGTTCGCACGCACGCGCGCATGGTCCGCCCTCCCGAGCGGCAAATTTTGATGGGGCTGGCAGGCAAGCGTCTGTGATCTCGATCTTATCTGTACACTCAAATGCCGTCTACCGACTGGCTTCCAGCGGCTGCTACTACGGTATCAGATGCCTTCAAAAGATCCAAAATCGTCGAGACGCCGTGGAGCCGTCGAGAAAACAAACATGTTTAACAGTGAGGTCCACTGTGGCGCTGATGTTGAAACGGTGTTCCGCACGTGCGTGGCGTTGCAGGGCGATCTAGAAGCCGTGTCAGTCGAATGAGGAGTTCCGTCATGCCGACACAGCGTGGTAAGCAATCGCCCAGCGCGTTATCAGTCGCAAGGCAACAGCAGTGAATCCCAAGCAGCAGTCAGTTAGTCGCTGCACTTGCTTGAAAGCTCGGAGATTCTGTCTTGCGCGTTGAGATGTGTGTGTGCGCGTCATTTGGATCTTTTGCATCCTTTCGCATTCCACTGTACTGGTTTAAGATAATTCAAGGACTCCATTGTTCTTTTTCTTCTTTTCTTTTTCACACGTTGTTGAAGAAAACGCGACGAGCTCAGTCCGCAATAGCAAACGACAGTTCGACGCCAAGCATGCGCATTGCTCCCAGTCGATCGCTTCACCAGCGCACGCCGCTCTCGCTCCGCCGCTTCCTGCACCACGATGGCGGCAGCGTCGCGCCGTGCGTCATCGTCAACGAGCGCATCGCGCTCTGGTCCTTGCTACCGAATCCGGACCAAGCAGACTGCGTGGCGCAGGACCAAATGATGGTCGACACGATGCTCCCGTGTCGTCCGCCCTTCGCGCGGCTTTTCCTGCCCATGGACGGCTTCACGGGCGTCAAGATCGAAGATCTCTGGTTTCACGACGACGACCATCCGCGGCAGCACCAGCGATGGGCCGCTGCGTTGTCAAACTCGCCGTCACGCGGCTATTTCGCGCTCTCGCTGCTCGCAACCAACTCGTCGTCACACCCTATGGGGTTGAAGCGAGATGACTTGCAGCAGGAGACGCTCAACGCGCCAATCGCGACGCGACTGCTGCTCTCGAACGCGTACATCAACCTGTGGGATTTCCAAGTTGCGCCGCAGGAGATCTATCCGCTCCACGAGCATCTGCTCCCGTATGTGTTCATCAACCGCACGAGCGGCTGCATGCGCAACCTGGATGCAAACCTGCAGCCAACAGGCACAACCGAGTTCGGTGCTGGAGACGCGCGGTTTGTGGACCCAGCGATGCAAGATACTCGCTGCATCCACGCGTTCCAGAACATTGGCAGTGATGCGATCCAGCAATACGTGATCGAGTTCAAGACCTAGCGCATGGTCACGTTGCGATTCCGCTTGCCAACAGTTGCGTCATGTCCCACCAGAGTGTGCTGTTTTGGTGGCGATGGTCGCTGCTGCTGTTGCTGTTGTCGGTATCGCAACTGCGTCCTTGTCAAGCCATCCACCTGGCCGAATACCGACTCCATTTGCTTCACGCGCTCCAGCTCGCCCAGGAGCTTTTGCGTCTGTGACGGCGCTCTCTGTTTATAGCCGCGGTCTTCATGATAACTATTGCGTTGGTGCTGTAATGCTTGTGTGTCGTTTAGTAATGAATGTTGAACCTGGGCTTCGATGTCACTTTGTTGTTGCTTTTGCTGTCTTCGCTGCTTGTTCTCTGTTACTTGTGGCTTCGAACAGCTGCTGTATCCAGCCCACAGTTCGTGGCCGCGATGCCAAACACGCGCTCGAGCGCGCGCAAATCCTCGAGCATGCGCTTCTTCTGCCGTGCACAGTTCGCTAGAACGCTCTCGGGGTTCAAACGCATGCCCGGTTGCCCAGACGATTGCTCTGGCTGCTTTGGCACACGACTCGACTCGAGTCCCGACGGATCCCTGGCAGTAGTTGACGCACCACCCAGCAATCCGAGCGACACATTACGGATCAGATTCACATCACCACACTCATAGGATCGCGCTTGAAACGCTGCGGCAAGCGACTCGATGCTCGCGTCCGCAAACTGAACTGCGAGAATTGCACGATCCACATCTTGCTGGCACGACTCATTCGTAGCTTTTGCTGGCAGTAGCACATGACGAAGCTACTCGCACAATAGAGCAAAGTACATACCAATTACGTGTTTAATCCGCATGCGCAATTTCAGCCAGATTCAGGGAAGCTTCGCTCACCCGGACGAGGAACTCTGGCACCACTGCCTGTGGATGGCGAACAAGGTATTCCTCCTGCAGGATAAATCGAAGTAGTCGTTCCCATATTAGCAATCACATCGTAGAGGTTCAGCATCATCATTGAGTTTAATTCCGTACCTCATCGGAAAAGTAGAGCGTGCTGCTGACCGACGGATCCACTGGAAATCTGAGCGAGTCTTCCTCTAGAAACTTTGTGGCGTCCTTCTTCATTCTTACGGTTCGGTCCATAGCGACGCGGCATAGCACGCGTGGGTCGTCCCAGGCGCGGCTTCATCGTCCTTGACAAGACTTGCGCGATTGAACATTTGGATGTCGGCTGTGCCGTTGCACATGAGGAAGTTCTCCTCATCCGCATGCATGCCCCAGACCACCACATGCTCGACACTTTCGGTCGGAACACTGCAAAAGAGACCTTTAATCTTCACTTCGGAGGGTGGGAGCGCGTGCGCAAAGCATTGGAAATGGTGCAGCAGCGCGCGATTTTCGATCTTGTACACGTCCAAAACCTCAATGGTGCCTTCCCCCAGTGGATGGTGGGGCTTGACGTTCTCCGTAGCAGCCTTCACACAGCGTTGGTGCTGAGAGTCTGACCCTGGAAGGCGCCACATGCGCACTTGACCCGACGTCTCGTTCTCCAACTGCGTCGCAAACAGACTAAAACACAGGCACAAAAGACCCAAGTCGCATCAGCCATCCACACGTCATTATGTCAGACACAACAGCGCGTACTTGAGGTGGTACACTAGCTTGGTACGCATAAGCAGATCCTGGCATGTAGATCCTTCCTTCATAGTCCACTCGGCAATGAGCGCGCGTTCGGCTTCCAGCAGCGCGTAGAACCGGAGAATGACTTGCAGCACAAATTGGCGGTACTCGTGCTCCAGCTACTCGAAATGATCCACGTATCGCTGCATGTTGCGGCTGCAATTTTGCTGAGGCTGGGTCGCCGCCGAGGGTCTATCTGATTGGGCAGGCAAGTCGCCAGCATTCGCTGCATTAACGCTGTCAATGACCTCCTTTGCGAGCTTCCATCGCGCTTCGGACTGCCTGCGAAGAGCCTGCGCGACGACAAACACACCAGCACACACATCAAGCATGCAGATAATAGCTCTCTCTTATGCTGCTGTTATCTTTCTCACCTTGGCTTGTCGTCGCAATTGCTGCGCTAGCGCAAGTTTATTATTCTGCGGCGCATGTTTGTGCTGCTCCCTCGCGTCCTGTGGCGACGCCAGCAGCTCCTGCAGCAGGAACGGCCGCACACCATGCAGCACGCCGCCCTCGTCGCCTATCGCAGCGCCGCTGACGCGCACAAAGATCTCTCCGCTGGGCGCGCCGTCATGGTCGCGCCGCTGCCATCCCGTCTCGCTGGCGTCCATGCCGCCATTAGGATCGCTTGCGCGCGAAGAGCTCCAGTTTCGATGTTTTCGACACGACGTTTCGTGTCTTCTCGACAACTTCGACAAAATAGACATATCGCTGTGTTGCCGTGTCGAAAATGCACCCTCTCCTCTGATCACTGGAATCAGCTGGTCAACAGCTCGAGGGTGCGGCGGCGCTCGTCCTCCATGGCGCGCTTCCGCGCCTGGCGCACCCGCTGGTACTTGCAGGAACGGCGCTTCTCATGTCTAAATTCAGCTCATTCATCGCGACTCGAAACTTCGCACTTCACTCGCAGATAACACTTTATTAACACTTAAAACTCCCTGTCGACGATCCCAGTCTTCATGTTGATGGCCACATTGGAGCAGTGGACGCTGCGCCACTCTTTTTGCGTGCTTCTCACTTCCTTCTTTCTACCCTGACGCTTGCTTGCTCACCACACTGAACACCTATCAAGATCCCTACAGATTGGCGACTTGGCGTGGTTTCAGGCGCTTCTTGAGTCTCGAGAGCTCCGATTCCATGAGCTCATGGGACCACGCGCGCAGCGACTCGACCATTTTCTTCCGTAAAAACTCCTCGGCGACCTTGTCTTCTTCCTTCAGCTCGTCCTCGATCTCACTGTACGAACTCGCGCTTCCTGCTGCTGTGACGGCGGCGGCGTCCAGACCCGTCACGCCAAGGTGACCTCCATTATGACTGTTGAGGTCACCTCCGTTGCCACCATTAGCACCAAAAATGCCGCCACAGTCCTTCTCAAGAAACGTCGACAGGTCCTTGAAAAAGCCCGCCATGTCCTTCATGCCGTTCGGGAACACCAGTCGCATGCGCTCGATCGCCTCGGCGTCTTTCTTGATCTTCTCGCGCTCCATAGCCTCGATCGACATGTTGCGCGCCTGGTTCTCCTTGCGGTTGCGCAGACTGCGCACCCAGCCGTTTGATCCGCGAAAGTCTTCGATACCGAGCTCCTCGGCAAATCGCTTGCCGACATCGCGGATGAGCGTGTCCGAGACCGCGACTTTCTTCTCGCGCGTCATGTCGAACCAGTTCTCGACGAGGCGATTGAGCTTCTCAAACTTGGACTTTTTGTTGATATGCTTTGAACAACCCGAGATGTTGTCCTTGTAGTACGCTTTCTTGAACTCGTCCTTGCGCTTCAGGATCCGACTGACCGTGCTCTTGTTGAGTCCAAACTGCGCCGCCAAGCGGATGCCGCTCATCTGCTCCTTGGACGCCTGCACATGGCTGTTGCCACCCTCCTGCTTGCCTCTTCCCGACGATTTCGGGTCATACTGGTACTCTTCGGCGAGCTCAATGAGGCGAATCTTTGTTTGCAGATCGATACTGACATTCGCACCACCCTTGCGCTTCTTCAGCTCCGATTTGAACGCACCACCACCGTCCGAGTGCGGGTGCGTCTCAAGTTTCGCCGCCGCAATGTCGTCGCTGAGTCGGCGATCGTCCAGACCCGCGACGCTTTTCTGGAGCTCGTTGAACTCGCGCGAAAAGTTGCTGACACTCGCAGCAAGCGCTGCGTCATGGTCGTGCTGAAAGTACGATTGAACCGAGTTGCTGTCGCCTAAATTGCCGCCATTATGCACCCCGAGGATATTCATCGCGAGATTGCCGAGCACATGGTTTTGACGCGCTTGCTGCTGCTGTTGCGCGTGCTGCTGCTGATGCTGGAGATGGTGCTGTTGCTGCTGATGCATTTGCTGCAGCTGGTGCTGTTGTTGTTGATGGTACTGGTGTTGTTGTTGCTGCTGCTGCTGATGGTGCACTTGGTGATGGTGCATGGCCGCCGACGTGGGCGAGCCCGACAACGGGAGCAGCGACGGTGACGCCGGCATGGGCAGCGGCGCGAGGTCGTCATTCGCTCCATTATGGTCTCCCGATGGCGTCGAGAGGCCGTTGGCGGCCGCGAACGACTCCATGGAGCCATCAAAGTGGTTATGGTGGTTCACTGCAGCGGCGGCTTCTTGCGCCTGGACCTGCGCCTGAGCCATGGCGGCCGTGTGCGCGTCCACGTCCACGTCGCGGTCGTGGTCGGCGCTGGGCGTGTCTTCGGCGGACGCGTCGCCGCACTCGCTCAGCGTGAGCGACAGGATCTCCTCCTCATTGGTCGGCTGCTGGCTACTGGACGCGGGAGGGAGCTGCTGTCCCTGCTGCTGCGTCTGTAGCTGCTCCTGGTTCATCTTCGCTCGCCCTTGCAATCGGTTGCTTCTTCGCACGCGTTTGGTCGGTAAGCAGCAACCGAGCAGCGCCCCCCGAAGAAGCAACCACCACCACTCGCCCCTGAACAGGCAACAACGACACGACAACGCGTCTCAGCTGTTATGTCAGTGCACAACGGCTAAATGTATGTTAATTAGTTCATAACAGATTGTTCGAAAGATGATGTTGCACACCCATTTTTGTCAGTGAGGTTTTGCTGTCATCACAGACGAAGGGGTGCATTGAAGCAGCCAGAGATGCTGCATCATGAGCCGCTGGAACGCGGCGTGGCGCGCGCGCTTTTTCTTCTCTTGCCTGGCAGCAGCTGCGTCTGTCGCCCGTGCCAATTCGGGTCCGCGGCGTTCTCCCTGTGTGCGCATTGCAGCAGCGTGGTCGCTGTCATCGTCCTCGCTACTCAACCCAAGAGTCCGCTCTGCTGCTTCATGAGCGAGAGCACTTCTCTGTTTCGATCGGCTGGGCGTTAAACGTGAGAACGAACGCGGCAGCATGTCGTGCATACCACCACTCAAGACTGCACAGTCATTTGTGTCGGCGTCGGCAGTGGACAGATGCTCCTCCTCATGACGTGGTTCGGGAGAAAATTTGACATGGCTCTTGCCGCCAGCGCTGCGCTTTGTCGTAGGAGCTTCAACTTGACGGCGTCGAGACTGGTGTTGCAGTCTCTTGGAAAGCTTTCTGGCTCTGCGAGGAGAGCTTCGGGGTCCATTCCTGGACTGGTTTCTCTGGTGATCGGTCTGCGCTTCGCTGTGATGGTCCTCTCCTGGTAAATCTTCTGATTCTTCAGCATCTTGTGCTGAGTCCGTGTCCTCATCGCCGTGCTCAGCGACATCTTTCCCATCACTCGATTCCAAGTCGCTGACCTCAGCATCGCTTTCGCTTCCATACTCTTCTTCTTCGCTCGTTCCACTTCCAGATGCATTTTCTTCACTGCCATCATCCGTGCCATTTATGCTGTCATTTTGACTTTGTTCATCATATTCACTGTCATTGTCGTCAGATCTCGCTATTGACTCGTTTGAAAGTCTCGTACTGGCGATCGCGCCTTGGGTTAGTGTTCTCATCCGTTTCAACCGTAAACTACTGGAGACCGTCGAAAACTCTCGGTTTGCACTTTTTCCTTCACAGGACACCTGACTGTCGTCTGGGGCTTCAGCATTTTCATATCTTGGTTGAGCAAGAGTTGGTAAGACCTGTTTCAGTTTCCTTCGTCTAGGATATCTTCTCGGTTCTCGCCTCTGATCATTTGGCATCATGGCTTCCCGATTCTCGTCCTCAAACTCCGCGACACCGTTCTTCTCTCGTCGAGATTTCAGTGCCGTGTTAGGTGCTCGAGAGGGAGGTGGTCGAGGAGATTTCAACGTCGGCTGATCCAAACCCACTGAGCGAAGCCACTCCGCCTGGGTACTAAATTTCTTCTTTACGCTTTCAGCGCTGGGTTGGGTACTGCTAGTTGGTTGGTTATCCCGGTCATTGCTCGCTGCAGCAGTAACAACTTGCGATGCTCTCCGCATTACCACTTCCCTTTGAATGTCCAGTTCTGTTTTCATTTTCACGCAGAGCAAGAGTTACGCTGAGCACAAATTTGATTCGACACGAACAAAAGGAAAACAAACTCAACTTACTTTGGATGGGGTAAATGAATCGACCATCTGACTCATGTGCATCTCCCGCTTGCTTCAGAGAATTGATCGTCTCATGCTCACGCTTAAACACTTCCTTCGCTCGCTGGTGGCGCGTAACCTGGTATCGTATAATTTCCGTATCGCGCACGGCGATGGAATGCTTGATGATGTCGAGCCTTTTCTTTCGTATTGACGCCTTCCGCCGTCCTGAAACAAATCGCGCGATTTCATCCTGCTGGCGTTCGTCGTTTTCCAGGTTGTCATCTGTTGTTTCTACCGGCACCAGTGGGTCAGCGAGCTGCAGCAAAGCTAAACTGGCTCTAGTGTGACCAAACTCCATGTTCTGCAAAGGCGTTCTCGTGGATTTTTGAACGCTTTTCCTCGGTGAACTTGCACGCTGATGTTGATCGTCCGGCTTCACGTCAAACTCAGAGAAAGGTGCCATGACGCTCACTTTCCCAACACGAATCTTCTTCGCACGTCGTTTCTGCTCCGCATCGACTAAGAAAGCGTATGCCGATGCTGACGGCGATCGTTCATCCTCGGGTGGAATGAACGATAGCGAGTCAGTGTACGCGATGGAACGGTATGTCTCGCTCGACCGATCGTTTAAATCCTCTTGTGTGTCAGCGCCTTGACGGGGCGTTACTGGGGTGCGCGTAGTCACGCGCACTTGATCTTCTCTCATGATTACTGTGCCAGGAGTGCACGGCAGTGCAGTATTTGCAGCCAATTTCAGCCGCTGTGCGATTTTGTCTTCGGATTCAAAGTCTGCTTCGCCATCCGTCCGATAAACCATGCGTTCGTCTCCATCAGACCAATTTTCCCAGTCGTCGTCCATGGCAGCAGGCATCGCTACGAGCGGAGTCGAATCTTCTGGCTGGATTTGTCCATCTGCCCCTGATGTTTGATCCGAGAACTCGGTCACTGGGAACATTCCCTGCGTCCGCTTCCGCAGCAACCGAGTCTAGAAAGGACTGCCAGGCTCTTTCAACATCCGTCGTATCGCCATCATCGTCGTCACCGAAGCTGCTGTCTCTGGAATCCGTGTTTCAGTTGTTCCTCGTCCGGTTCTTCCTGCCAAGCAGCTCAGAGGAGCTTGTTCTGGATTCTTTGCGTTTAACTGCAGTCACGGAGTTTCTCAGTCGCCCAAGCTGATTAGGTCCTCCACGCTTTGAGCCTAGCCGCTCGTCACCGAGTGGCGTTGCTCGCGAAGAAGACGAAGTCGACGGCGGTGTATTCACTGAAGATCGGTTTCTCTTCGACGAGACAATGGTTTTGCGCTTCCCGTCACTCGATTCAGGCGTAGTGCCCTTGGTCAAGAGTGTCAACCGTTCTCGCTCTTCGCGGGCGATGCGCTCTTCTTGTTCATGCTGAATGCGCGCTGCTTCCACAACTTTCATTATTCGCCTACCTCGGAACTCCCGGCGTATCTTTCTCCAAATGGTCTGGAGCTTCAAAGCGCATCGCGTCAGGAACAAATAGCGCTTCATGTCCAGATCCTCGACCGTTCGAATCGCTTGGTCGACAGGAAGTAGCGCCATATGCTTGGAGAACTGTATCAGATCGCTGAATCCGATGCTGTGTGCGTACGTCCCGTTTCGTTTGACTTTGACGAGATCAAAGATGTCGGTCGAAGGAAGCGTTGGGCGGCGCATGTTGGCCGTGCTCGCTAACTCCTTGATCAGCGCCTGTGTCGTTCTTCCAAAATACTGAAGTTCTTCGACACGGTTGCGGAACGCGGGCTGCGCTCTCGCCCACAAGACAACATTCCGATTGATGACATTGCCTGCTGCGCGCTGACGCATAGTCTCGTATGCGTGCGAATGTTGCAGTTGCCGTTGCTCCTCTCGTGTCCCAATGGACTTCCTTTGCACACGATCGTTGCTACCGCCGCCCCCTTCTCCTTCTTCTTCACTCGACTCGCTCGTGTCGAAAATGCCATCGCGCTCCCACCGTTCAAGCAACGCACGTGCGTCAACCGCCACCTCGGCCAAGCACACATGTCCATCCTGTAGAAACTGCAGCTTGGTCAGCATGCACACGATGGGATCCCGATTGTGGCTCTCGTTCGGCTCAAACTCGCGCAAAATCTTCTTAACGTCGCTTGCCCATGTCAGTAATTTCGTCTTCTCCATGGGACTCAGCGTGTCCTTGGCGCCGCTCCGCCCCATCGAGTAGATCTCGGCCAACTCGCGCACGCGGTCGATCATCGCGTCGATGGCGGCTCTGTTGTCTCTGCATGAGAGGAACTCGTGGTGCCGCGCTTGCGCCTGACGCTCTCGCAGTCGCGACGTCGGCTCCCGCACGCTGTACTGCTCCAGAAACGACGCCCTCCGTCTGACGCTCATCTGGTTGCGACGTCGCGCGCGTTCCAGTTTGATGTACTCCTCCTGCAGACACGCAACCAACCAATCGAGGCTTACGTGAAGCAGAGATCGTAGGTGCAGAGTTTATGCGATGCGCACCGTGGTCTCGGCGAACGTCGAAAGCGTGCTCGAGAGTCTCTTCGTCATTTCAGCCGCTATGCTTACAACAGCAACGCGTGTCGGTTCAAATGAAGGAGCACGCAGTGCGCGAGGGTATCGCACCCCATCAACACCAGAAGACTGCGCTCAGCGCAATCGCGATTGGAATGCTGGGCTATCGTTGCTCTCACAGACACACGCGCGCCAGAAGCCGCTCGCTGCACATGCATACAGTGCCCTCACGCCAATTGCTGCAGCCAGCGTGCTGCCGCGACTCTTCACGGACATTGCTCAAGTACCGATATTCCAACACACACAGATATCATCTTCACAGCATTGAACCACATTTTTTCTCCTCATTTTCAAACTTGCGCGATGGAGGATGAAGTGGCTCCAGAAGCTGACGACAAGCATCTCAAGGATATGATTGTTCCTGAATATGACAACGAATCAGAAAATGTTATCCGAAACACCGATTTCAAGCGATCCTCGCGAATATTCACATCGCTCGAGTTTGCGAGGAAGGTTTTCCGAAACTGGATCATCCGTTCTTCTATAGATGTTTGTCAGCTGTGAGCGTGGCAGAACGATCAAAATCTACCACTACCAAGAATGAACAGTTCATGCAATCAGTTATGATGTACAAGTTATGGGGACCTCCCGGTTGCAAGCCACCGAGCAGTTCGTATCTATCATCTGGATGGCATCAACAAGCGAGTCAGCAAATGGCAACTAATGCAACGAACGCGGTCTCGCTCAACTTTTTCGGCAGTTCAAGAGATATCTCCAGCAACGATATGAGCTGGAGAGCAAACAGGCATACTTGGTGATGAAAGACATTCTCGCAAAAGGGTACGATGGGTCTGACACACTCATTCTCGAACATCGTGCCAAGTTTCCCAGAAATTCCAAGATTGAACGTGAACCTCATTTGTTCATACCGTTGCTATACAAGTTCCTGAAACATTTGAATCTCGGCATCCAGTCATCGAGTGTACGAAGAAGGCGAAGCAGTTGCGTCTGTTCAGTTTGGTTCCACTCAAACGAGGGTTCGAGTGCAGTCATCTCAAGATATGCAACAATGGCCTGCATGGACTATTGAAACGGGGTGGATTACAAGTTCCTCCAAGTGATTCTCGATGGCGAGAAGAGGCCGATTCTTGGTGGAGAAAGTTATTTCGTATTGATCGATTTGGGACATCGAATCGCAAGTTTGCGGGGGAGATATTGGCGGATGGCAAAGCAGTCAGTGTTGTGATGAGGAAACCAAAGAAGACTGTTGCGTCTCGACGAATCGATTTGAGCGACTGCTCTCAAGTGTGGGGATTGGATCCTGGAAGGAAGGATATGTTCGTGGCGAGTAACGAGAGCGGTCCAAAAGTTCCGTGCTCAACTCGAGAGTTCTATGAAGACGCCCGCTACACAGAGAGTTTGAAAAAAATCAAGCGTTGGCAAGACAGTCACCCTGATATTCTCGAAGCTATTCGGAACATGCCAACGAAGAAGACTGCAAGTGTGAAAAAATTGAAACAACACGTTGACTTTCTCCTTCCTCGCTTGGATCTTTTGCTTGATTTTCATATCCGCAAAGATCTCCATGGTCTAATATTCAAGCAGCACGTCTTCGCTCAGAAGAAACTCCAGCTTCTTTGCCGGAAGTTGACTGATGGAACAAGAGGAAGAACTCTGGTTGGGTTTGGTGACTGGAGCAACCGAGATCAAGTTGGTTTCATCAAGAAATCTCCCGCTGGTCCAGTGGAGCATTTTGAAAGCCAACTGGAACGTTATTGCTCTGCTATTGCCGTGGATGAATATCGCACAAGCAAACTTCATTCTGAATGTCATGGAGAGCTGAAGGATCAGTATCCCAAGAAGCCTTGCCGAGACAGAGAAGTTCGCGTCATGAAAGTTCCCAGCGTACTCCATTGCACACACAATGGCTGTCGTGATGTGACTGTGAATCGTGATGCGAACGCGTCTCGCAACATTTTGCTGAAGTGTGAAATATCAGGCGTCAGTCTCCCAGTAGCATTTCGTCGCAGTCGCCAGTGTGCAGATGTACCAACAGGCGGCATCTACATAGCTCGTTTACTCGAGCATTACTTGCGAGTATGTGCAATCCAACGCGCTGCGGCGACATGTAAATAGCTTCTCGGCGGCAGGTCCCCATCGCACGCTGCTTCCTCGTCACTCTGGCGCGCCATCCCCCCCACACTGCCTCGATGTGTGCAATTCTGCAATTGGCGCATGTTCAACGCAGAGCATACCTTCTTTTGTAGCATCCCACTTGCATGGCACCCTGTTTCGGTAAAAGATCCACATTGGTCTCGACCAGTGCCGCCTCCCTCCTCACAAAGAAAAGCGAAATGGACGCCACGGAGCAAGATGCGAGTGCGGCGCCGCGGGCGCTGACGGCCGCCGAGAAGCGCGCGGCGCGACGTGCGCGAGTGCTGCAGGGAGGAGAGAACCGTCTGAAGTTGGTCACGGGCCAGATCTCTACGCTGAAGGAGGGCAGCAGCGCCGAGTCGGCGTTCAACAAAGAGATGGACGATGCGCTGAACGAGCTGCTCGGCGCCACGGACGACAGCAACACGAAGAGCACGAGTGCAAGCGTGAGAGAAGAGCAGAGTAAAACAGGAGCAGGAGGTGGAGCAACAGGAGGAGCGGCTGCCGATCCGCGCTTCGCATTGCGTCCAGATCCGGCGCAACGAAGACGAGATGCTGCGCTGCGACGACAGAAGAAAGAAGCAGTCGTGCAGGAACTGCTGGCGCCATTGACCGCCACGACGCAAAGCAGAGCAGAGGTTACGAATACAACAGTTTTGTCTCCAGCAGTTGCAGCAAAGGAGACGACGAACGTTGTGCCCAAGAGCACGACCGCGAAGGCTCCCGCAACTTTTAGCCGCCATGCATTTGCGTTGCGCCTGCATTCACTCGAAGAGAAAGCGATCACGCTCGTCATTTTTGCCGCTGCAGTGTACTTGGGTAATGTCTTCTTCGTTTCTTGTGCTTTGACCAAGACGTGATGCTCACTCAGGCTTTAATTATGCGTTTTGGCTTGCTGCAGCGATGACGATTGACTTGCAGAGCATTTCGACTGGTAAGTCTGAGTATGTTCTTGACGCAACTACGTGTACACCGATGTTTACTTGCTCGTTTTTATCTCGTTATTGCGCAGATCTTGACGCGAAGGACCAGATTCTTCTCTCATACCAAGAACTCTTAGCCCAAGGTCTTCCGTTGGACTCTATTCGGCAACAAATGGAACGCGAACACGTACGTTATTGTCCTGTTGCCTGACTAAGTTCACCATGTTCATCGGGCACACACTCATTATCTGAATATTTTGCAGCTGGAAGGTCCTGTTGTGGAACGCATCGAGCGCCTGCTCTCGGCGCAATTCAGTGAAGCGCAGCCAAATGTGTCGTTCACGAACAAGTTCCTTCCAAACGTGTGGGATCTTCCCGAGTATTTCTCGTCGCTCGTGTGCCGTCCACCAGTCATTGTGTGCGTGCTGCTGGTGCGCTTGCTGCTCACGCTGGTTGCAAACGGTGTGCACCTCGCCTTTCAGCTTCCCGACGTGAAGAATCCGCAGGAAGACGATCTGGGCTTCATCGTGAACCTCGCGCTCTCCAGCAAACCTGCGCTGAAAGGTATGAGTGATCCTATACCACGTATGCTGCTAACTCATGGGAAAGATTCTCATCGATCCTTTGTTGTTACTGGAATAGGGTACCTGATCAAGTTTCGGAAATCGTTCGACGACGTGTTCTTCTTCCTGTACGTGCTGTTGCTCGCCGTGGCGCTTCGTGCGATTTGGGCCGCCAGCTTTGCGTAGCCAGCATCACACGAGTGAATCCAGAAAGAGTTCCAAGCATCCATAGGCTGTCGTGCGACGAGTGTCTACTGTCACAAAACTGTTGATCGCCGTTTCCATAATAGCATTTACACCGTTGTTAGTCTGATTGGATTGCTGCTGCCAGGGAAACGAGCCCTTTCTACCTACTCCTTCACATCCAGACGCGGCTTTCCGATGAAGCGCATATCAAGTCGTTGATGCTCACCATCGGTGAAGTTGGATACACTTGCACATGCACGTCTAAAGGGACCGTCGAGACGAGTGGCCCCACTTGCAATTGGCTGCACACTCACCGCGAACAGCACGAGCAACTCACAAATCCCTGCACCAATTGCATGTCATCTCATACTCGCCGACAGCGTGTGCGTCATCTACATATCCAGCCATGATCTCGATTCTATTGACACCGTTGACCCACTCGTCACTATCCAGCAGACCTCTCCCTGCACCTAACGAACATTGAAGACACTCGCAAATGAATCCACCTTACATCCCGCGAGGTTTTTTGTTACCGCCCCTTCCCTCATCCAATCGCTGCCTGTATGCGCTCACTGCACCGCCGCTGCCCAACATCGGCCATGAGCCCATCCAATCACCCATGCTGATGAAAACCAGGGAGTGCCGCCTGTACACAACGCAAAGGCACTCGCTGGCTGTCGCCGAGTGACGTTGCGCTGGTCACTCGACTCGCGAACTGAGATCATAGCACAGTGAGACCGAGAGATCTGTCAGCGACGGTACTCGCTCGCGCTCGACGGCTGGCCATAAAACCTCAGAACCTCACTTGAAGCAGAGCCCCACAGGCAGGCGCTGAGCACAAGGCGATCATTCCCGAGTTCGCCTGCAACGTGCCGAGTCCTCCGCTTCTGTCGCCATGTTCCGCAGCCGCGCGCTCCTCAAGCGCTCGTCGGCGCCGCGCCGCGCGGCCTCGACGACCGCCACCACGACCGCGCGCGCGTTCTCGTCGTCCGACCGCTTCCAGCGCACCGACACGTTCCTGCACCGCCACCTGGGCGTGAACGACCACGACCGCGCGCTCATGCTAGAGAAGGTCGGCTTCCCGACCGTCGAGGCGCTCATCAATGCGACGGTGCCGAAGGAGATCCGTCTTGCACAGCCGCTGCAGCTCCCTGAGCCACTCACGGAGAGCGAAGCGCTCGCCAAGCTCAAAACCATCGCCGAGAAGAACAAGACCCTCAAGTCGTTCATCGGCATGGGCTACTATGACACGCTCACGCCGTTCCCGATCCAGCGCAACATCCTGGAGAACCCGGGCTGGTACACGTCGTACACGCCGTACCAGGCCGAGGTGTCCCAGGGCCGTCTGGAGATGCTGCTCAACTTCCAGACCATGGTCATGGACCTCACGGGCATGGATTTCTCCAACGCGTCGCTCCTGGATGAAGCCACGGCAGCAGCCGAAGCCATGTCGCTCTCTCACGGAAGCGCCAACGGCAAGCGTAGCTCGTACTTTGTCTCGGCCGACTGCCACCCGCAGACCATCGGTGTCATGAAGACCCGCGCAGACAACATCGGCATCAACCTCGTCGTTGGCAACCCACTGACGGACCTGAAGATCGGATCGGACGCCGCGAAGGAGTTCAGTGGTGTGCTCATCCAGTACCCAAACACGTTCGGTGACATCCACGACTACCGCGACTTCGTGTCGTCGGCCCACGAAAACGGGCTGCTCGTCTCGGTCGCCGCGGACTTGCTCTCGTTGACGCAATTGACTCCGCCAGCAGAGATCGGCGCCGACATCGCCATCGGTTCGGCGCAACGCTTTGGTGTGCCTATGATGTTCGGTGGTCCTCACGCCGCCTACATGGCCACGACCAAGAAGCACTACCGCAAGCTCCCTGGTCGTATCATTGGTGTCTCGAAGGACTCGCGAGGGGAGAAGGCGCTTCGTATGGCCATGCAAACCCGTGAGCAGCACATTCGTCGTGACAAGGCTACGAGCAACATCTGTACCGCGCAAGCGCTTCTTGCGAACATGGCGGCTGCATACGCTATCTACCACGGACCTGAAGGCATTGGTCGCATCGCCGAGCGCGCCAACTTCTACTCGGCGACCTTGGTCGCTGGTATTGAGAAGTACACGAAGGCATCGGTACGCAACCAGCACTTTTTCGACACGCTCGACATTGACGTGTCCAAGACGGGTCTCTCTGCGCAAGAAGTGCTGGACCGTGGCGTTGAGCTCGGCGTGAACTTGCGTTTGATTGACGCGACGCGCGTCGGTGTGGCCATGGGCGAGAGCGTGACTTTGGACGATGTGAAGCACATTGTCCACGCGCTTGGCGGTGTTGCGCTCGCGAGCGCGGACGAGTTGAAGGAGCTGTCGGGTCGTGCCGAGGATATCCAAGCGAAGAGCATCCCAGCGTCACTCAAGCGTCAAACGCCGTTCCTCGAGCACGGTATCTTCCGCAAGTACCGCTCGGAAACTGAACTGATGCGGTACCTCAAGCACCTGGAAGACAAAGATCTCGCGCTCAACCGCTCGATGATCTCACTCGGTTCGTGCACGATGAAGTTGAACTCGGTTTCGGAATTGGCGCCAGTGACCTGGACGGAATTCATGAACGTGCACCCGTTCGTGCCTGACAACCAGTCGGAGGGCTACCAAGAAATGATTGCGACGTTGAACGCGACGCTGGCGGAGATCACGGGCTTTAGCGCCGTGTCGACGCAGCCAAACTCGGGTGCCCAGGGCGAGTACGCTGGTCTCTTGGTGATCCGCAACTACCAACGCGCGATCGGCCAGGGCCACCGCAATGTGTGCTTGATCCCAGTGTCTGCCCACGGCACGAACCCTGCGAGTGCCGTCATGGCTGGCATGAAGGTCGTCGTTGTCAAGTCGGACGAAAACGGCAACATCGATCGTGCGGATCTGGAAGAAAAGACCAAGAAGCACGCGCACGAGTTGAGTGCGCTCATGATCACGTACCCGTCGACATTCGGTGTGTTCGAAGAAGGTGTGAAGGACATGTGCAAGCTGATTCACGACAACGGCGGTCAAGTGTACATGGATGGCGCCAATATGAACGCCCAGGTCGCGTTGTGTAACCCGGGCAACATTGGTGCCGATGTGTGCCACTTGAACTTGCATAAGACGTTCTGCATCCCTCACGGCGGTGGTGGTCCAGGTGTTGGTTCCATTGGTGTCGCGAAGCACTTGGCGCCATACTTGCCTGGTCACGCTGTCGCTCCAGTTGGCGGCGAAGGCATCGAAACGGTGAAGAAGACCGACTCGGCGGTCAGCGCGGCTCCGTTCGGAAGTGCCGGTATCTTGCCGATCTCGTGGATGTACATCCACATGTTGGGCGAGGCGGGTCTGAAGCAAGCCACGTCGAACGCGATTTTGAACGCCAACTACATGGCCAAGAGCTTGGAAGACCACTACAACATTGTGTACCGCGGCAAGAACGGCACGTGTGCCCACGAATTCATCATCGACATTCGTCCGTTCAAGGATGCTGGCATCGTCGAAGAAGACGTTGCCAAGCGTCTGCAAGATTTCGGTTTCCATAGCCCAACGATGTCGTGGCCTGTGGGCGGTACGCTCATGATTGAGCCAACTGAAAGTGAAAGCAAGGCCGAAATGGATCGCTTCTGTGACGCCATGAAGATTATCCGCCAGGAAATCGAAGATGTGCGAACTGGTAAGATTGCTGTGGCGGACTCGCCATTGAAGCACGCGCCTCACACTGTGGACGTCGTGACTGCTGCGGACTGGGACCGCAAGTACTCGCGCCAACAAGCGGCGTTCCCTGCCGCGTGGCAACTGGACGGCAAGAACAAGATGTACTGGCCAAGTGTCGGACGTGTCGATAACGTCCACGGTGACCGTAACCTCGTCTGCAGCTGCCCACCGCTGTCCGATTACGAATAAATAGAAATCGGCATGCTTCATAATATGCATATCGACCGCTAAGGCTTTTCAATATGAACGGTGACGTTTGCTCCGTTGCACAAGCATTGCAAAACGTCTCTGTCCAGCGTGGCATCTCTAAACGCACCGAAATAATGAAAACCCTCGCTTCAATCATTTCTCTTCATTTACTTCAACGGAGCAAAGAGTAGCGTCGGGTTGGATTGGTACAAGATTTCTTGCACTGCCAAGTACTCAAAGCTCTGCGACTGGATGTTGGTCGTGATCCGCGAGATGCTCTTTGTGAACTGCGGGACCTTGGTCGTATCCCGTTTCCTTCCGTCTTGGCGCACTTTGCCCTCCCAGCCGTTGACCCCACACAGTGTGAGCCACGTGGTCTCCTTCAAGATGAGCGGGTTGTACTTCTTCTTCGTGACTGGGTCGTCAAAGGAAGTGATGAACGCCGAGAGCTTTTCGTAATTCTTCTGCGGCTGCTCACACAAACAAGCACTCGCTGAGATACTTGAACGCCAGTAAGCAAATGCAGCCGAGTGATTACTTACGCGGAACCAGAACACCATTCCTGCTTCTTCTTTCAGTGTCAGCATCTCCAGGAAACCGTTCTCGAAGCACATGTACTTGTAGTCGAAGCTCTGCTTCTGGAGATAGCTGTGCGAGTTGTAAACCCTACGCAGACGAAAGTTAAATTCGGATTCATTGTGAAATGGGGATCTACCTGCTCACCATTTTCGCTCCGTGTCAAAAATGAAAAGTGCGGGCTCGAGCACATCTCTGGGAACAAGTTGATATGTCCGCTCCAGCTCAGTAATCGAGAGAAAAACTGTGCGATTTGGGCACGGCGGATGCGGCCACTTGAGCGTCGTCGGTTGCTGGAATCGGCTTGCACCATTGCTCGGCGCTAAGAGACCGCGTCTATTGGCTTCAAGTTGCATCTTGGACTGGAAACTCGCGAGTTCCTTAGTGATTGTTACGACCTGCATGACTTCCTCTTTTTGAGTAGCTTGCTGCAGTCTCTACATGCGACTTTCCTTCGTGGCAAGCTCTTGCAGTCGAAGCATCTACAAGGCGTGGGGGGAGGACGAGATCTATTGATAACAAATGCAGCGACTCGCAACGATACTAGAGGCGCATGCAGCTTACCAGCTCCTCGGGCTGTAATTTAGCCTCGTAGGCATTTCTGGATTTCAACTTGGCGCGCAACTCGCTTGTGGACATCGCCCATGGGTCGCAGATCTTGCCGAAGGACGAAAAGCGCAGATAAATCGTGTCGTTGTTCATAATATCTAGCAATAAATACAAGATAACCATTAGCTCTTTGCCGTCCTACCCGCGCAGCCAAGGCACCTACAGTCAATACTCATAGTACGCATCAAGAGTCCCGTCGAGACGCAGCAATCGACCTTTGAACGTGAAAAACTGCTCTTCGGACGGAATCTGCACGAACGGATTCTTCGTGATCACCCACTGGTTCACCGAGAAGCTCTGCAGATCTACCGATTTTGCCGTCGGCAGTACGTGCGTCGGGAACCTCATCGCTTTGAAGGTCGGTGACGCAGTATACTCGCCCACGTCCGCATTCGCAGAAGCCTCGAAGATAGGGATCTGGCAGGTCGCGACAAACACCGTGATCTGTTCGTTCTTGACTCCCTCTTTGCGTGTCTTAGAGCCCGCATTCGGCGTACGCGGGGGTGCACGCTGCGCAGAGGCAGAGGGTGTGCCGCTGCTGCCATTGCTCTGACGTTGTGGCTCCATGGCACACGCTGTTTACCGCACTAATCAATAATGCTCGCACTGCGGTTACGAACTGAAACGACGCGACTATCAGGCACGCATTCCTTGCTGCACCACTACATCGACAGCACGCCGTCGTCTTAACGCGTACAAACCAGCAGTAGGTCTCTGCTGCGCCTGCGCGCACGGAGCCATGGTCATCCGCATCTTGGAACTTTCATCGCCATCCCCGCCCACACCGTTGCCACCATCTTGCTTCAACATGCGTGACCATCACTCTGCTGAACGGGTTTGGGCTCAAAACCAATTGCTTCTCAAACGGGTTTCACTCAACAAACCCGAAACCCGACCCGAGTGTCGCTGGCTGCTTGCTGTCTCTACGTGGCGGCACCAACGCGAGAGTTCAGCCACGTGCGAGTCTATTCTCGTAATTTCCTCAAACCTGGCACTTTGGCCCGGTCTTTTCCTCCCCCTCAACTCCCTCTCTCTCGCTGTTGCCATATCCGCATTCGTGCGCGAAGGAAGGAAGCGGTCGGTGCATTCTTCACCAGGCGGCTCTCTGCGTATCCCCCCCACTCCCCACCCCACCCCATACCGAGGATTGAGAAGGAGGACAGCGCGGTTGACAGGCGCCACGAGCAAGGAGGACTCGCCGGGACACACGGCTACCTCTACGGCGAGTCGCGCGAATGCGCAGCAATCGTCGACAGTGCACCAAGGTGCTGACTTCCTCATCTCGCGCGGTCAAGAAACCAGCACCACACGATCAAGTCAAGTCGCTGCAGGTCATCAAGCCACGTCTGTCGCGAGGGGCGCGTCGACTTTAAGCGACGAGATTGCCAAAAAGCACATCCCGACCATCAAGGAGTGTCTGCGTACGTGTCGTCGTCACTTTGTAAAGATACACTTACATATGATGAGAGAGAGATTTTGCTAACAAATTGCTGCATTGATGTGATTCCACACAGAATTCCGCGGTCCTCCGGATCCGTTGAAAGGCGACGAATACTACCGCCGCGTGCGCGACTCGGCCAAGGAAGTGCTCGATGCAATTTACGACACGGACAATGCGCCTGGGCTCGGCGGCATGGGCATGTCAGCGCGTATCCAAGGTGTCGGCAATCCAGCTGACAACGCTTCCTCCAACTCGGGCTGGAGCTCGAAGATCTGGGGCAAAGGAGGATCTGGAGGCGACAATCTGCCAAGTGTGCCCACTGCGGGTGGACCAATTGGCGGATATGGCGGACAAGGTCAATACGGATACCCAAGTGACCCGAACCAGGGAGGATACAACGGTCCGCAGTCGTATGGCCAACAGCAACCTCCTTACCAACCTGAGTATCCGTCTTACGGTGGTCCTGCCGGTCCAGGAGCTCCAGCGCCGTACGGCGGCCAGCCTTCGTATGGAGGTCCGCCACCGTTCAACGATCAGAAATTCTCTGGCATCGGGAACCCAATGTACCAGGACGCAAGAGGTATGTTGGCAATGACGATCTTGCACATTGCACCCACATTGAGCGTGTGATACTGAACCGATTGTGATTATATCCATGCTGCAACTTTAGACGAGAAGGGATTCTTCCAGGGACTGAAAGAAAAGGCGGCATCGAAGTTCACCAAGTCGGATGGACGACCTGTTGGCAACATGAACGGTGCGCCACCTGGATCGACGAACCCTCCAGACGGATGGAGCTTCGCGACTAACCGTGGTCCGACGAGCGGCAACTACGGTCCTGGCGTTCCTGCGTATAACCCAGAAGAGA